>JAYEVD010000851.1:0-113486 GCA_036346405.1 Phyllostachys edulis | reverse complement strand
CCATAATGTTATAGCAGGTGCATAGGAAGAAACAAGATAAGGTGAGGTTAAGGTGAGCACCGGAGAAGAAAGGTAAGAGTGAAAAGATGACCGGAGTGAAAGAACATTTATTCTTCTTTTGTTATCAAATAATTTTGAAATTCTACAACCATGCTACTAGGTTCGACTTACGATCAGGATGCTCTGATACCACTTTGTATGACCCAACTCTAGGGCACACAGGAGGGCTCAAGACCTCAGGAAAGTCCATCGAGACCTCCCGGAGATCTACAAAGGACTCTCGGGCCAGTTCCCAAGACCTCCCGGGAGGTCCACTTGAGGACCTCCGGGATGTCAGGAGAACATGGAGAGGTCTTAGAGCAAGGCCCCACGGACTGCAGCCACAACGGAGGGAAGCGAGGAGGTCCAGGAGCTCCTCAAGATCACCGCGATCCTCGGAGGGAGGTCGGGAGTCAAGACTTCTCGGAACTTACCTCGTTCACCCCATGGTGAGGACATGTAGGTCAGAGCTTGCTCGAGGGTTCTGGAGATCGAGAGCTAGTCCCAGGATCATGGCTAGCTCTTCAGAAATAATGCAATGGTGGTGACATCGGAGGCGTATCTTTATTAAGTAAAATATTCCGCAGAGTTGTTTACAAAGTGGCCTTGGGCCCAACATGAACACAAAAAGAGCAAAAATCCGCAGGTTCAATGACACACCACCGAACTGGCCCATTTGGAAGGCACAACCTATTCGCTTTGATCTTCTTCAGCATCGAGGTCTTCTCAGCAAAAGATTGTAATGAGCAAAGTGAGCACAAAAGCAGTCTTCCATAAGTTACACGAGTGGATTAGCGAGAATGACATGCATATATGGATAATCAAGGATGGCATATTATGGTTAATTTGCACAAAGCCAATTTTCTTTCATATCATTACTAAGTTCCATGGTCTTTAATAACTAAAATTCATTTTAGTAAAGCAATTTTGATTGGATAACATTCATCAACAAGTTGGTGAAGGATACCCTCGACATCGGGCTCCTGCCCAAACCCATGGGATAGCAATCCCAAGCAGTTGAAAACATTTAAAATCCCCAAAATCAACATCTAACTTTCGAGTAGCCTTTGCCCGTCCATGACGTGGACACGGCTATCGAATAGATTTAACTTCTGAGAGTTGTACACTTTACCCACATAACATGATTTCTCTAGTTTATCAGGCATAGTCAATGCCACCTCTCACTACCAAAAGGTAAGAGGTCTAGAGCTCATGACAAAGGCCTTTACAATGCATTGCTCCACACAGCCTTTCCTTGCTAAGGTTTCACCCCTATAGGCTGACAATCCGTGAAGCCCCTCTTGCACCGATGGGAGCAGATGGGTCATAAAGGACCATCGGTCTTACAAGACCTCCCACCTCCAATGGGCTGACATATGGTGAAGTTTTGCAAATTACTCGGCCGGTCCCACCCCCGTGCAGAACATGTGGTTTTTTGCGATTGTGGCATAGCCCATTATAGGCTTGGCATTGGTGGCTCAAGACCAGTCCTCACATGACTAGAGCGACTTTCACAAACCTGGATCTCCACCTTTGCGAGGATAGAGTCAGGTACAAAACATTGCACCGTAATCCAACCAGTCGCCCAGTCCCAATCCATTTTATTTTCTTTTGCTTCTGACCTTTTCACATTCCATGACACCCCAATGTCATGGTCAAAATATTACAAGCAATTTTTTGGTCATGTTGGTAAAGATTTCCCAAATAAATACTTTTGATCTAAGCTTGACTAAGCACCGGTTTTCAAATGGTTTTGGTTCACACTATTGCATAACCCAAGTTTGATCTAAAGGTGACAATGAGTTAGGTCCAAAGTCAGATTAGGCCATACCAAGGGAATAGGCACTATGAATTTAAGCAGTATTGAAAATGCGGGTAAAGATAGGCATGCATTAAACTTTGAAATTGAACATAAATAGATTGAATTATTGGGTGCAATATGATCAAGAGTGTAACTTGCCTTGCTCATTTCACGAGAATCTTCCTCTTACGTGCTCGAGACTCCTTGGTCGCCATAATCTACGGAGTAAAGAACAAATTCAAGGAAAACTCAAATAAAGAACCAATTGAGAGCAACAAAAGAAAACCGAGGACCCGGAGGAGTCAAAACTTAATCAACGGGAGAGGTCGTTTTAGAATAGGTTCTTATGGAAGAGGTCGGGCTTACGGGAGGAGGTGGTCTTTTAGCAAAAGACCCCAAAGGAGTGATTCAAGCGATAGAAACAGAGAAGTCTGAGAAATGATTCTTGCGTAAAGCCGGAGGAGGTCCTCACACAAAAGCCATAGAAACCGAAAAGAGTCCACGAGAGGAGGTCTGAGATGGACCACGACCATTTCAGTCTGATAGTAAAACGAAGGGAGAGAGATGCCGAGGACTTACCGAGGACAAGAAGAAACCGTGGATGGAGGTTGTGGGCGACAAGGTTTTCCTGAGAACCAGTCGAGAGCTAAGATAGTGAGTGGAGAAAGGTGGTGTGGTAGAATTCTCGGTCCAATTGTAGTCAAGGTGGTGAAATAGAAATATCGTGTCGAGATAAGTATGAAAATGGGTCAAAAGGTAGGTAGGTGGCGGTGTCACTACCATTACAGGCAAAAGGTACAAGGAAGGACAATGTATGTTGCTATGGGAAGGAACAAAAGAAAATATCGAGTGCATTAAGTGACCAAGTTCAAAGTAAAACACCACGTATATGGATGCATTTAATGTGACAAGACCGCATTAAATGCTCAATATAATAACGTGGTGGAGAAATGAGAATGATTAAGGCTGGCGGTGGGGCCGATCAATTTAAAACAGTCGGGTCAAAGGGAGAGTCTTGCCCTGAGAGAATCAAAGGCTAGAGGTCTGATATATACCAAGGAGGTCGAGCGTGGAGGTCCAAATACATGGAGGAGGTCCACGTGACTAAAGTTGGACAACGAGGACTTCATCAAAGGAGGTCCGTGGCTCAAAAATGCAGAAATTTGAGGAGGTCAACCAAGCGTAAAAGGCCACGGAGAGGTCTAGGGCGGAGGTCGAAAAACCAAAAAGGTCCGTGGTTGAGGTTAAAGACAAGTTGAGAATCAGGCGGTTGGATCTCGGAGGAAGATCGGCGGCAGAGATCAACGTGAGGGAGGTCCCAAAGAAATAGCATACGAGGAAGTGCAGGCCTTTGGATTGAGTGAGGAGGTCCAAGCCGTTAGATTCAATGAGAGGTCGAGCAAAGGAGTTAGAAGAGGGATCGGGAGATTCACAAAGGTGGTCAGCGAGTTAAGTGAGTCAAGGCAACTTAGAATTCAACCTCTTGGGTGAGATCAAAACCGTGGTGGTTAGAATGAACCCTAAGGAGGTCCATTAGACAAGAAAGAAATGCCAGGGTTCAAATGAACTCACGGAAGTCGAAGGCACACATAGGGTCCTTTGGAATGCATGGAGGTCCGAATGAAAAGTGCAGGCCTAGAAAGGTGCCGGGCAACAGAAGTCTAGACTTAAGAGAATGCGAGCAGAAAAAGGTCTTATTCAAGAGATTCAAACCAACAAAGAGGTCGAGTGACCAAACTCAAAGAAAGGCAGGCGTAAAGATCGTCGGTGAGAAAAGGTCAAGCCTCAAGGAGGTCTAACCTTAAGAACCCCGGGGAGGTCTAGCCACGAGAGAGGTCTAAACCTACATAGCAGAAAAAGATAAATTGAAGGGAGGATCTGCGCATACCGGGAAGAGATACCAACAACTCAAACCTCTCCAGAGAACCAAACTTGAATTCTCATTAAAGTAAATAGTTTTAATTTATTTTACACATTTTAAAAAGGATTTAGAAAATCAGAATGTTACAATCGACCGCTTTCTTTTCTCCTTGTGGTTTCGATCCTTTCTCCGACCCTAGGGATGCTTTTGAGAGTTCATGATTGTTTCTCCTCAGGTCATGGAATAACAATTGTTTCTCTTGCGATCGAAGAGACAACAACGAGAGGTGGTTGAGGCATCGAACCTTGTCTACTGTGTTGGCATTGGAGAAGTCATCACTTGAGTAGCTCGACCACTGAGTTGGTTGTAGAAGCGGAAGGATGGTGAAGATCCGATTGTTGTGGTGATCGTGTACGGTTATCGAGGATACCAATAATCAAACAAGGGACTTGGTCCTCGATCACGAAGCATCTAATCAAGATGGAGAGAACCCTCGACCACGTGCTAGAAAAGGAGGTTGTAGAAGGCGTCCTCGTGGTCCTCAAGGAGGACTTGTTTACCTGCCGACAACGAAGAAGACTTCTTCAACTTCTTCCCTAAGTTCTTTGGTCCACTAACTATTGGATCCTCTTCATTGGTCTTGTGACGAGTCCCATGCCCTAAGGACATTCCAAATAGGGGTCATATTTTTTTATTGGCGTCTTCAAAAATATGGTGGGACCAAGTCGACAATCTTTATGAACTTCAAGATTCCAAGAGTATGCGTAATTTAAGCTCGATTAGCCTTAAGTGTAAGTACTAGATGCCAAACATTTTCATATTTGGATTTTTCTTTTCTTACTATCCTACTTTTTCAAGAGCTCTTGAACAAGTTGCCACCATTGGTGAATACCACGACAACATGTTTTCTTTGAAAAAGCGACAAGTGATCTCGACAAGCTAGCGTTGATATACGTAAAGTATTTGATATGAGGTCTTTATGTTCTTTCGACCACCAGTCAATACTCATGTCTACTCTAACTTATACGGAGGTCTAGAGATGATGAAAAGACCTTAATTTACACTCGCGATGTAGAATCTAAGGCGTAAATTTGAGGATGAAAAAAGACTTGCTGAAGAACCTTTAGGGAGGCAAATTCGCAACTTGCGAGGTGTGGTGAAATTAAATAAGCGATAAGTTTTATATTTAAAAATATTCATCTTAATGACTTTCTTTATTTTAGAAAAAGAGGTCGATATGGGTAATCTCTAAACCAATGTCGAATCAAAGGCCTTGGTGGTCATCGAGCTCACCCTTATCCATAAAGGAAACAAGAAGAGAATAAAGGCCGTTGGAGGCGGTACACAAAGCATGATGCCTCCCACGATAATGAGGTCAAGCTTGATTCTCGTCTAGTAGGTAATTCCTTTACCTATGACCGGTTTTATTTACTAGTCTTTAGGAAGTATTTTACGATTGGTGACTCAAGAAGCCGACTCAAGGTCGGGGAGAAATGAAGACAGCGAAGATTAACCTTCAAGATAACATATCGCTCCTTAACAATGTGCTCGGTGGATTTGGTGCTAAGAATGTTACTCCTCTTAAAGACATTGTGAGTAGCCATTGGAGAACAAATCGAAAATCTAGAGGAGTTGATAACAACTATGAAGGCCAATCAAGCCAGAGTCGATAAGAAGCGTTCGAGAAGTGCGATAAGTTATGCCTTGGCAAAGCTTAAGACACATGACGTAATCTTAGCCTTCAACCAATGAAACCGATTTTGACTACCAGCCGAAGCGACGGTGATTGAAGAATCTTGATCGATCGGTAAGAAGGTTGCGAGAGGAGATCCGTCGGATCTCCTTCATCGAGTAGCTTGTAATAGGGAATATTATTGCAAAGACAATCTTTTGTTTATGAATATAAACCTTCATTTTCTATAAATTGTCTCATCGAGTAGTTAGTAACTCATAATACAAGATTAAGAATTGAAGTCATATTTATAACTTTATCCTAGCCCCGACTATTTGCTTAGTTTAATTATATAAACTAAGTAAATAGTGAAAAAAGTTTGTAAAAGGGGTTTGGCCGACTTTTGTTGTCGATCTCGTGAAGGAGATTTAGTCCTTTTCTCTGTGATGTGCATCGCATTATGTTATGAGTACCTCATTTATAGAGAACCCCTTCAACCAAAGTATACATTTTGGCCTTGCTAGATAAGCGATCAACTTCAAGATCACTATTGGGTATTGTACCCATTTGAAGAAAGCAGATGGGATTCATCGGGTATTCTCGTATTCTAGAAATTTGTCTCAATAGGATATATCTTTGGTGTTTCGACCATGGCGACTTAAGGTGTTCAAAGACTCCTTATGGTACTTGTGATGGGGAGAAGCCATTGAACTAAGCGGGCAGCGAGAAATTATCCTTTAGTGGGATATATTGTACCTCGAAATAAAAAAATACTTTTCAAGCTTCGACGATAAAATCTTGAGACATGATCGGATTAAACCTTGGTACTCTTCTACGGCTTTGATTCACGACTAAGTTGAGTCTCCTCTCGGTAGCGTCGAATCTGGCGCTTTATTTGCGTATGCCGACAAACAAACCTTTGTGATACATCACGTTGTTAGTGGCGGAAAGTTTAATTGAATAAGCGTGCTTTAAGGTCTCTCTTGTAGGAGATTCGGGGCCACCCCGCCCAGAAACAACTTAGTATAAGTGACCCATCAAAGTACATTGTCCACTAGTCGTGGGATTAAATGCTTTGGGGATCTGAATAGGTTTAGGATTTGTCTATTGGCGATAAAGTTTGCCAAGATCGGGATTTAATGGTTGTTGAGGACATGAAATAGAGGTTAAACTCTCCAAGTTCAGCAGACCATTTTGCATCGTCTGTTGCTTCCTGTTACAGAGGACCTCTCTAAGGAAACTTAAACTGACCAATTATCTTGTCGCCTAAAAATAATGCATCGATTTCCCCAAAAATATGAGGAGGGCATATAAGGTTTTTGGAAGAGGTACCACTCCTTAGGCAGTGTAAACTTCACTTACGTAAATGGCGGTGTTGAATGTTTTCACATTAAGCAACCGACAAGCGCTCCTTTGCACTGGCGTGGCGACTAGATATATTAAGGCGTCTCTTTTGGTTTTGGAGAAACGAGCGAGAACACTCATAAGATACCTCTTGACATCCTCAAATGCGGTGTTTGCGTCCTCGACTATTAAACCCTCATATTTTCTCGAAGTTTGAAGAAAGAACTCATTTTCTCCGGTCATGCTATAAAGCGACTTAAAGCCCATGCAACTTTGTGAGTTTACGGACTTCTTTCTTTGTGGTCGGAGGTGAATTTGTTCAATGGCCTTTATCTTTTCGAGTTACTTAGATTCAAAGTCGAAACAAAGGAATCCAAGCAATTTTTCTAAAGACTCCAAACCGCTTCTTGGGATTGAGTTTCAAATGGTGTTTTCTAAGGTTGTGAACATCTCCTTAAATCGAAATATGATTAAGGCACTTGATTTTCTGACGGATCGTCTACATAGGCTTCCATGTTTGGCCTAGTTGAATAGAAGGTCGTTTGCATCAACGTTGAAAAAGAAAGCGCTTGACATTTTTAGACCAAATGGCATTTTGACATAGCAAAATATTCGAATGGTGTAATAAATATGGTCTTTCTTTATCATCTAAATACATACTAATCGATGATAACTAGAATATGCATGTAGGAAACTTAATAATTCACAACCCATGTAGAATCATGTGAGACCGAATTTTAGCTTAATGCTTAGTTATCATTAACGAGCATCACAAACAAAATATCTAGTGCCTCGGAAAATATATGTACATCCAGTCTTTGTACATACACCCTTTTACAAAATCATGCATCAATTCCATACAAACATAGAACCAAGCACGAACTAGATTAAACAAAAGACATACATAATAGAGATTTTATTACAACAAGGCCAGCAAATACACAAGCTAAAACTTAAATAACTTGTTGAAGCAAATTATGCCATAAGATGGCGATAAACAAAAGCCAACGGTTTGCCATTACCCACAAGGCAAAGCGGCGAGCACTGACTAGTCGTCAGCGAAGTCCACTCACCAAGGTTAATCCCTTGAGGGATCAACTCTGCAACAAATTCATTAAGCAAAGCAGAGTACAAAAATGTTTCATAAGACTTACGTGTAGAGTATGAGACCTATACATATGCTACATGCAAGCTCATTTAAGTGGAGGAGGCTCTAGACTCATTTTGACATAAAAGCAAGTTTTTATTTGCAATAATGTAATAGATTCAAAACAGTTTTAATTCATTTTCAGCATAAACAAGTTTTCATTTGCAATAATGCAAGCTCATTTAAGTCGAACCGTGCATACCCGGCTCCTCCTCCGCTGACTCGCGTCGGCATGGGTGCTATCTTTGAAAATGGTGTAAAGCTACTGATATTATTACTGAAACTCTGTGTGATCAATACAAGGAGGGAATTATTTTTGACAAGCTTTATTGAGATTAGTAAAGTCTACACACATCGTCACTTACCAGACTTTCTAACCATTACAAAGTTAGCGAACCACTCGGGTGGTGGACTTCTCTTATAAAACCGACTTTAAGTAGCTTGTCCTTCACGATCTAATAGCATCTCGTCGATCAAGTGCAAATCTGTAATGTTTGTTTAGCGGGTTTCTTATCAAGGTAAAAAGCTAGCTGTACTCAATCACCTCCCTCGAGACACGGGCATGTCGAATGCTTGTCATGTGAATACATATGTGTGCCTGAGAGGCGTGATGAGGCGTCTTCTATAAGATTAAAGTAACCACGATCACGAATAGTGTTTGAAGGCTCCACAGGATTGTGGAACTTCTTTGACTTGATCATTGGCTTTGGTGTAGCTTTAGGTTTCAATTGCTTTGTCAAAGCCGACCCTTGCTTACTTCTCGAGGTTGGTATTTGGCCAACCATCTCGAGAATTTTAGGTCACATGTAAGCGCCATCTTTTGATCATAGTAGGTTGTGATTACTCCTTTGGGACATGGCATCTTAAGACATTGATAACCATAATGAAGCGACATTAGGAATTGTGCCAAAGTTAGTCGTCCGAGTATGGCATTGTATGCCATGTGAAATCTACCACATCGAAAATGATTTGTTTTCTATCACGAAGTTGTTTGGAGAACCAAGCGTTACGGTGAGAGAAACTTGGCCAATGGGTTTGGCGAAGACCCGATTCGATCCATGAAATGAGTATCATCTTGGGCACTTGCATCTCATCTAGGGCACTTGTAAACAATATGTTTAATGAATTCCCACCATCAACTAATGCGATTTACCGATAGTTGTTGATGGTCGGCTCGACTATGATTGGAAATCGACACAGTCGAGTAGAAGAATCGGACAATCACCCTTCTCAAAGAGATGGTGACTTGAGCCACTTTGGTAATTTATTGATTAGAGGAGGGTCAATGGAGTTTACCTCACGCTTCATTGCCTTAAGCTATCATTTTGACTTCGTATGATCCTCCATTGATATGATCGATGGTGTGCTTGGATCTTGGAATGACATCTCATCGTCGTCATGGAGCTACTTTCAACCACTTGTTTGCCCTACCTCCTCGAGTCACGGAAGAGGTCCTTTGCCGATGTAGTAGTCCTCGGTTTTCATTGGAAAACTTGGCGCTACGGTCATGTCCTTTCTTTTTATGGAAATGACATCACCTTGGCATCATTCTTCCATTTGGGGCGTTTTCCTTGCGATCGGATATATTGCAGGACCTCGAGGGCCTTATAAACTGTTAAGACTTCCTTGGAGCTATTGACTTGAGGTTTTTGGCATTTAGTCTTGCTCTTGGATTTCTTAGCTTTTTATCCTTCTTCTTACTACTATAAATGCCTGGTATCTTTATCATCTCGATCGATGGTTCACATTTCGACCGCATCGCAACGATTGCATATCGATCGGTCATCTCAAAAAGCTTAGCAACAATAGTCGAAGGATTTAAAGCGATGTCATATGTGATCCTTCTCTGCGAACTCCTTCTTAAATGCTCCGATAATAGAAGAATCGAAACCTTAGGTATAAATTGCGAACCCAAATGAAATGCACGATGAACTAGTGCAAGGTCTCATGGGCATTTTGTATCATCATCTATGTAGGTCATCCTCCTTTCTGGATGGTTGTAGGTACCCTAGAAATTGGCGGTCGTAGATCGCAAAAGATGCGCCATGAACAAATTGACTCTTGTGGTTGATTTTACCCACGACCAGCGAATCCCGAGCATAGTAGAAAGATAATTCACCATGGCGTGCTCTCCTCCTGCTGCTTCTCGAATAGCGATCATATAGATTTAAAGGAATTCGATAGGATTTTGTGACCCATCAAACTTCTCTATGTTCACGGTCAAAAGCGTGACGTGCAGCGAGCTTTCGAAGGTCAGCGAGAATGCCCAACACGGTAATAATATCATGGCGCCTTCTTTGCGGGAAAGAAGAGTTTATATCGGCGATACCCGATGGCGGTGGACGACCTCGATGAGTCTCGATCCTCTGAGGAGTATCGCCCGTACTTCATCTATTATTCTGATTCCTAGGTAGAAGTGGTGAGCGATCACGAATATTGAATAACTCTTCTCCATCGGGTTGTGGCCAAGGAGTGGCGGACTGTTGTCATGCCATTCTCCATGAGGGACTTATTGAGCAGCGGTGTTAAGCGAGTTGTTCGGTACAACTTCGAGAATGATATCGTGAGAGTTTGCTCAAGTCGACTATTGCCCCGAAGCCTTAGTGCAATCTCTTCAACAAAGAGTCGTACCTTGGAGCTCGTCCAAGTTCTGAGTCGGACTCTCGATCGGTCCGTTTATCGTTGAAGTTCTTGAGCTTCCTCTGGTGATATTGAATCGCCCGGTAAAGTTCACGGGATGCAATTCTTCTCCTGAGATGGTCTCAAGATCATCCATCTGGTTTTCTTGAGTTTGCCTCGGTGGAAGCGATCATTTCCAAGATTTCTCCCATGCTCATGATGGTGGTGATCTGTTCATCGCCGGTGTCCTTGCCATCACCATGAGAGCAGGGTGAGTGGTGATGCGAACATCCTAGTCCTACCTCTTAGAGAGAGATTAGGAGAGGACAAAGACCTCTGGATATCATTCTCATACGTATGCAGAGTCCTCCTAGCTTGAGGGTAGTGGAATGACAGCGCCTTGTGACTTGAAGCAATACCCTCCAGAAGGGAGTGCAGGTTATAAACATCTCAATCAAGGTGAACCTGCGAGTGCAGTCGAATCTGCGGGAAGCGGGCTCAACCACGCACCTCGTGGGAGTAGCTTAGAAGGTGGCGATCACGAGATCTTTGGTTGAGTCAAGAATGATGGATTCGGGACTTCTTTGTGCAGTTGGAATGACTTTGGATGAACTTCGAACATTTGGAGGGAACCCTCGCTATGCTCTGTACTTGTCTTGGTGCAGTCCAGTCATGGTCGGATGGAACCTTGCCCTCTAAGGAATCTGGTCCCTCATACGGGCGTAATGTTGTGAGAGAAAAAGACCCATCATCAACTTTGTTTGTGGTATGGTCTCACAGGTGCAGTGAAAGATCCTAGAACAACATTACCATCGGACGAAATAATACTCTGCTTTCGTACTCATAGCGAGCATCCATGTCAGGATTCTGCGTGCCAAATCAAACCAGTTCTCCTTGTTCCACTCTCCTATCATGAAAGCATCGAGTTAAAAAAATCAAGAGAACTTGTCGAAAAGGAATCACGAGAAAGCTCCCTATGGGCGGCGCCAAGCGTCGATGATCTAGTATCAATCTTGAATGAATATTTGGGGTTTCCTAAAATTAGAACGCATAAAAAAAAAAAGACCCGAGTTTAAGCGGTTCAAGCCTTCTCTAGGAATAACAATCCTACTCTGTATTGATGTATTGACTATGCTCTTTACAATCGGCAAGAAGATTAGTGAGACTAATGCTTAATGTCTTCTTCTTTGTAATCTTCGATCATCCTGTTCAGCGATGTTAAGCCTTTATATAGTGCATGGCGAAATTGCAATTACTCTAGAGCAAGGGTGCCTTAACGTTTGACAAAATTAGCATGTTGATGGAGGTTACTATCAAAAAATAACATCCCGTGCTTTGGCGATTATCATCGAGCGAAGCATCATGCATGCGGCTATTCTAGAGGATAACGACATATGCTAACTTCGTATCTTAAACCGGTACAATATTCCCTAGTCAATTAGGCCCATATACATGACTTTGTTGTCGATGAATTAAATGCGTAATTGATCTGTCATAGAAGGCTTCGACCATGAGGTGGTTGTAGGCGGACTTCGATCACCGTTGGTCGTGGAACATCTTATGACCATACGAGGTGGTGTATGGATGGTTTACAACTAATCATCATAAGCTTTTCCTTATGCATGATAAGGGGTATACTTAAGACTATCATGAGGATATTGCTATCTATAATAACAATTCTGATAAATAATTTAGTTAATTGAGGTTATTAGATCCTCGTCACCTAAAATATCTTAGCACACATGTTAGTCCCATAAGACATTATTGTCATTAATTAAAAAATCATTTTAGTGGCATTGATGCTTTCAAGCGAAGTTGCTTTTCCCTCTCGGGTTGGGACATTACGGTCATGTCCCGTATCTAGCTCATGAGTATTTAGAAAGTATACCCTTATCTTCCTTTTATCGCGACCTCATGATCATACTCAAGTAGGTGAATTCTTCACGAGAATCCGTGGGGCGATTCCGATGCCATATAGGTGGAATTCATTAAGGCGTGCTCAACCTCCTCTGAAGAACCTTTGTAGCTAATGGGACCCTTTAGATATGCTCTCTAATCCCACACGATTTGTTGTCCTAGAGCCTAGTTCACAAGATCTCCGATCTACTAGGATGGAGTTACCACAAATGTGAGCCTTTACAAGGTATGAACCCCATTCCTTTATTGCAAAGATGGCATTCGCGTCAATCCTTTGGTGAAAGGATCACCAATTTCCTTTTAGGCGGGATGTATTCCTGAAATAACACATGTCTCTCTAGCATGCCTTACCAACAAATCGCCTCTTTATATTGTCCTTCCTACTCTTCACCTTAACAAAAGCAGTTTGGCTATCGCGATGGTTTAATATAATGGAATTGGTTTTTAGCACAAGTAGGTCGAAAGAGTTCTCTAATACATTACGCCCCTAGGTCACGAGTCAAGTGCTACCAACTCGGCCTCTATGGTGGACGTGTAAGAATAATGCATTTAGAAGACTTCCACATGACTCCACTAGCTAGAGTGAAAATACTCACTCGTAGCCTTCATGTCATCGAGCCACCGATCTAGTTAGAATCCTTGAATCCTTCTAAGACTCGGATGGCGAATAATGTATTCCCAAATTTGTGGTCCCCTTTGGGTACCTAACTACCCTCTCTAGTACTATTCAATTATCATCTCCTAGATTGGCCATATAACGACTCGATCACCTTCTGACATGTGAGATATCCGGTCTTGTTGCACTAGTTAGATACATTAAGGATCCGATTATTTGAAAAATTTAATTTGGTATTTTCCATGTCGGTGTTTTTTATGTAACAACATTTTGATCATATGGTGTGGCTCTTGACTTATAGGCCATGAATCCGTCTGGTTAGGACCTTGTCCATATAATGTGATTGTGAAAGAATAATCATATTCTCACCTTTATCGACTTGATGTTTAAGATAACATCATCTTCACTCGGGTTTTCATATCAAAGTGCAGGGGAGGAAAGACTTTTGTTTATTGATTGCATCCATGTTGGTCCCAAAAGCAATATGTCATCCACATAAAGACCGAGAATGACATCTTAGCCCCCTAAACCAATAGTAGACATATTTATGGACTTCATTTACACAAAAGGCGACCGATGACATAGTACCATAAAATTTCTCATGCCATTGCTTGGGATCTTGCTTTAGACCATACAAGGATTTAATCAATTGACATATTTTCTTCCCTTGCCCTTCAACCACAAAACCATCGGTTGTTGCATATAAATCTCCTCATCCAACTCTCCATTTAGGAAAGTGGTATTTACATCTATTTGATGTACTTGGAGGTTATGTCATTAACTATTCTAAAAGCACACGAATTGTGGGTAAGCGGCGGAGGAGTATGTGTCAAAGTAGTCTTCACCTTCTTTTTGCGTGAAACCCTTAGCCACTAAGCACCTTGTACTTTTCTATAGTACCATCAGTCTCGCTTTCTTTTATAAGATCCATTTGCGGCCACTAGCTTGTATCGAGATGGGATGTTCGTAACCTCAACGTCCTTCCATAATCCACATCGAGGATCGTATGCCTCTGAAATGGTTAGTGCTTCATCATCCACGACATAAGCGACATATTCATCATGATAGACTTTTGATCCTTTTCCTCTTACTCCTCCTCAACTTCAATTCTAGGCGGTGTTATCCACACTATGATTAATAAGTGTTCATCCCGAACCATTAGAGTCAATGACTTCATTTTGGTCTGAGAACACATGTTCAAAGCGTCGCATCACGAGATTCTATCATTACATTTATAGAGATGTCACTCGTCTCATATTTGACCACTAGAAATCTATAAGCCGTGTTATTTTAGCATACCTAGAAAAATACAATCCAGTTTTATGACTAAGCTTTCTTTTCTTGATAGCGGTGCATGCACTTTTGCAAGGCATCCCTAAGTTGAAGAAATGATAAGTTAAACTTTCTTCCTTCCATCATTCATAAAATTATTTCCTCTTGATTGCGGAACCCTATTTAAGACATAATTAGGCTGTGAGGCCTTCCCCCATAATAGTCCGATATACGAACTTTGTGGCATGGCATTAACCAAGTCACAAGAGTTGATTTTCTTCGGCTATTCTATTCGATTGAGGTGAGTGTGGTGAAGTAATTTCATGAATTGTTCCACTTTCTTCACAAAATTAAGAGAATTCATTTGAGGCGTATTCCTTTGCCTCGATCCGATCTTAACAGTTTGATTTTTCTTTTCTAGTTGATTTTCCACTTCAACTTTAAATATTTTAAAGTGTTCTAGTGCTTCATTTTTACGACTTAAGTAAGTAAATGTAGCAATACTTAGTCGCCTCATCTATGAGAGTTAGAAAATATTGTTTGCCACCTTTAGTTAATATTCTATTCATCTCACAGCGAGTGGATTAGCTCAAGTGGAGAGGTGCTTCGCCCTTCAATGCTATGAAAAGGTTTTGAGTTGCTTTACTTGCATACACACTTCACACTTTGAACCCTTCTCATAATTATAGCTTGGAATTAAACTCATTTTGTAACCACACAATGGCTTCAAAGTTAATATGACATAAGCGAGAATGCCAAACATCATAAATTTTATTGCAATAGGAAACATTAAAAATGTTTACATTATTGAAATCAGAATGGATAAGTGGACCGTGCTTCGCTATCATAGCCTTATAAAATTACCAAATTTGGTCAACACAACCTTATTGGACTCAAACACAAGCTTTATTTCTTGCCTACAGCATAGACCGCTCATCAGTTGCGAGTCATTGCGAGGCACATATAACGTATTGGGATGATTGTTTTTTGAAGTGAGTTTCAAGCAAACATTCAATCCCACATACTATAGCGATGGCATTCCCCATCGGGATGGATCCACCACCTTCACCACGAAATAAAGAAATAAGATTGATCGGCACATATATATCTAGTAGCACATCTATCAATCCACCAATTAATAGATAGACTTGTCATAAAGGTCTAAGGTACATACCATTGATGGAACTAGCCAATGCGACATTCACTTCAACCTTACGGCCTTTATCTTTGACCGGAAGGACCCTTTCCTACGATTGTGGCAATGGTTGGCTTTATGACCAACCACTCTACTCATGAGACAATTTCCTCCTTCTTCATTTTCTTTCCTTGGAGCTTGTTTTGGGGCTAATTCTTGACCTTCTATTTTCCAAAGCATCCGTCACTCTTGACACATGCACGATGAGCTTTGAACTTTAGCCTTTCATGTACCGTCACGGCTCTTACAGCTCTTGACATTAATAGCGGTGACGGCTCATTGAGAGTCAAACACTCATTTATATGTCTACAAGCGGTCACAAAGTCACGCCACAAGGCAGTAACAGCGAGGATGATATTCACTTGAAACTTCTCGGTAGGACAGTCATACTAACTTAAGTCACGTATATGGGTTGTAGCTCATGGAGTTGCTCCATCACCGACCGCCCTCAACCATCTTAAAGTTCAAGTAGGTAGCGATTATGAATAACGCATTCTCATTATCTCATTGAAATATTTCTCATCAAGTTAGTCGAGTTGCTTAGCATCTTTGAAGTTAACATACGTCGAGCAGGCGGTTAGATAGGATGGCTAACAAGCGAGCTAAAAGCGAATTGTTTACATCCTCCCATCGCGTCATAGCGAGAGGTTTTCAATGGGAACATTGGAGGATTTGAAATGACCCAAAAAGTTTGGTCGACGACCATAGTTATGTTTTAGCACGCAAACATTTAAAGTTACCGACATCAAATACTTCGGCAACAACATCGGATGAAAGTCATTTCTTCAATTATTGGTTTTCTGAATTGTTGTAAAATTAGTGACTTCAACAAATATTCAGAATTAATTTCAACATAATTAACAATAATTAAAGCATAATTCAATGACATTTAAATGGCGGAAATATCGTATAAGCATACAATATCTTCATGTCAATGAAACATGACAAAATGCTCAAAAGATATATAACTTAACAACCAATGAAAGCAATATAATGCTCATATTTAGATTGTTTGATTATTGTTGTCGAATGTCGGATTGCTAAAGATAAAATCTTGGCCTCCTCACCACTATTGTCTATACTCTTCATAAAATTGAATATGACAACCAACATCAGACTTTGAACTCAAAAACATTTTAGTAATATATGAAGACTTATCTCAAACAACAAGTTATATTTTTGGCCAGCGGAGGATAGAAACAACATGACGGTGCAAAAAATACAATTTGACACTTGACCTTTCAACAATTAGAGGACCAAGTAAACCTCGGTTTCAAAAACTGAAATCACAAATCAGCATTCTTGATTTACATAGCGGATCGTAAAGATCAAATAACAATAATCAATCCATACGGTATACACTAATATGTAACTAAACCCTTTGAAAATAACGAGTGACGACTAGAGATACAATGACAACGATTAAGCAAAGCAATAGGCTCAAATCTAATCTAGCTATCAAAATAATTTCATTATCGACAATCATTCTCATCGAGCATTTAAAATGAGCCCACAATATCACTAAGCATTATCTTCTGTGCCAGTATCAATCAAATCAAACACAATTTGAGACTTTTACTAGCACGACACACAATGCCAAATAATACGAAATAAAAACAGCAATACTCACGATGCGGATGGCACTCAAAACCCTTAGAAGCGATAAGCGAAAACAAAACCTTGACATAGACTCAAAAACAAATGTATTTGTGCCACATTTGAATGGGACGATGTCGTTTGAAATATAATGTCAATCCATAATTGGGATACACTAAAATTGCGAAGTCGATGTACGAGAGAAATACCGTACAAGATCAATCGAGTGCACGGCCAAATGTAACCGGAAATGATCAGGTGTGGTTGAAAATCAACCCAGCATTCTAAAGACTTGTTGTGCAAGTGCAATTAGTTTCCTACTGTCTTATATATGAGAAATCCTGAAGAATAATAGTAGTCGAATATTAGATCGATCGCAAGATTGCTTTCCAATCAACAAACCGCAGGGCGAATGCTGATCGGTGCTTTAGCAACGCGTAGTAACGCCTACACTGTGAGGATCTGACTCTGGTGTCTGATACGTTATTGTTCAGTTGTCTTGTATGTATGCGACTATCCATGCATATACGCGCGCATCATGTACCTTGGGTGCTTTGTTTGCTTCTGCTTCTTCGTCGAAGTGTGTGTGTCTCTGACTGGTGTGGTGTGTGGGCGTATGGTGCATGTTCAGGTTACGCATGCCAAACATGTCCTGTGAAACAGACACACACACTGTGTGATAGCAAGTCAAGTCAATACTGAATACTGATACACCTGCCACCAGTTCCGGTCACAGCACTGGTAGCCTGGTGTACCATCCGTTGAAATATGCTCCGTGTTGTGCTTTTCCTTCGTAAAATCTTCGTTTCCTGTATCTTATTGGACATGGACATATACCATTTCTTTAGTGGGAAACTGGGAATATTGATATACACCGTAGGGGCCTCCTTGTTGTTTGCTTAAAAAACCCATTTCCTAAGCGCTGCATATGCCGTGACACTGACAAATAAGGCCTGAATCCCGTGCCTACAATAGTACTTGGGGAGCTGCTCCAGGGCGCTCTGCAGTCGCTGCGTTCTATCATGCAGACACAAATGGCTGAAACTGAATCGATCGAGCAGTTGTGGCAAACAGACAGAATCTATCAATTTCCTCATGTACCATGGAACAACTGAATAAGCACCTTCTGCAATAGTTAATCCTTTTCTTTCTTTTTCTGTGGTGTGACAACAGGAAGACAGGCCCTGAAGATGTGGTGGTGAAGGTTCTGTACTGCGGGATCTGCCACACGGACATCCACCAGGCCAGAACAGCTTGGTGCTTCAAGTACCCCATGGTCCCTGGGTAAGCATGCATAACCATTTATACAAGATAGATAAACTGAAGGGCCATGTCAATGGAAATCTTTTAGCAATTGAGTGTATGGAAGAGTAGTGTTCCACGGTGAACTGAAGATAAACTACTTAACTGCAACACAATGTTTATCTGATAAGAATAACAGAACAGAAAGCAACAGGCACTAGCAATTTCATGATGAGCAGATTACAGCTTTACATGTGTACGTCTTCCATTTATGCTTGCTTGGATTGAATCACCATGGTCTCATTTTCAGTGCTGTTGTCAATTCTCATCCACCACATTTTCTGGAACCCGAGATAGCGGATTAATTAAAAAAACACAACAACTCCACAATGTACAGTGACTCATTATGGTCTGTATGGTTACAATCACCCAGGAATTTTCAGGCACGAAGTTGTCGGTGAGGTGGTGGTGGTCGGGCCCGATGTGACCAAGTACCGCGCGGCGGCGTCGTCGGCGTGGGGATGATCGTGGGGTGCTGCCGCGAGTGCCGCCGTGCAAGGTCAGCGTCGAGCGTACTGCAACAAGAGGATATGGTTGTACTGCAGCGTTTACACCGACAGGCCGCAGCGGCTTCTCCTCCGCCATGGTCGTCGACCAGAAGTGAGTATTGAATAATATATCTTTAAAAAAGTAGACTCATCAACTCAACATTGTCAGATTATCTTGTCATTGTTCTAGAAAAGCTAGAAAAAAGTATGGCGAGCATGCTATCTCAAACTGAAAAAGGTGTGGTGTGTGTGAAATGTGGTTTTTCCACATGTACATATGTGTACATGTATTACTATCACCATCAAATATGCCTTGAGATTAATGTAAACTTTTAAAATTCAAACCACCATCCTATCTTTTAATAATTAAATACTCATTGCGCGAAGTCAGTAGTGTGTGATGATAAATGTGGTTTTGCATTTTTGGGGTGTGTGGTGAAAGTCAGTAGCAATTCCGAAAAAAGTAAGCGTTGTTGTGCTATCTAGAGCGCCGAACATGTCACTCGGCTGGACTAGTTCCACTGATTGTTGGGACTTGGGACTCGGGACTTGGGAGAATTACTTCGTTCATAGTTTGATCCACATCTTTACTTTTTTTGGACTTTAGGGTACATGTCGTTTTAGTTTGCTGGTAAACAACCCTACCTGTCAAACCTCACACTTTGATAGCGAAAAGCTTGATGTTCGATCTGACTTGGGAATTTACTTCACTGCTTAATCATTAACACGTCACGCTTTCTTACAAAAATGTTTGGTTCGTGTCATATGGAGTACTTTGTTTTTCTTACTGTGTTGGTGTGTTGTTGTCCTATCATTGCCTGTCATTGGCATGGGACTCAACTTGATGGACATTGCATACAGGTTCGTGGTGAAGGTCCCAGGCGGGCTGGCGCCGGAGCAGGCGGCGCCGCTTCTGTGCGCCGGCGTGACGGTGTACAGCCCGCTGAACACTTCGGGCTGATGGCCCTGGCCTCCGCGGCGGCATCCTCGGCCTCGGCGGCGTGGGCCACATGGGCGTGAAGGTGGCCAAGTCGATGGGCCACCACGTGACGGTGATCAGCTCGTCGGGAAGAAGCGCACGGAGGCCGGGCACCTGGGCGCGGACGCGTACCTGGTCAGCTCCGACGCCGACCAGATGGCCGCCGCCGCCGACTCGCTGGACTACATCATCGACACCATCCCGGTGCACCACCCGCTGGAGCCGTACCTGGTGCTGCTGAAGCTGGACGGCAAGCACATCCTGATTGGCGTGATCGGGCGCCGCTGAGCTTCGTCACCCCCATGGTGATGCTGGGGAGAAGTCCATCACGGGGAGCTTAGTCGGCAGCATGGACGAGACGGAGGAGGTGCTGCAGTTCTGCGTCGACAAGGGGCTCACCTCGCAGATCGAGGTGGTCAAGATGGACTACGTGAACCAGGCGCTCGAGAGGCTCGAGCGCAACGACGTGCGCTACCGCTTCGTCGTCGACGTCGCCAGCAGCAACATCGAGGACGCCGCCTGACCGATCCGGCTAGCTGGCAAGCTGGTTGCCATGCATAATACCACATGCATGCATGACATGTTCCTGAACTTGATACAGTACATGCTTGTGAGCTGTGACTTGTCGTCTATCAGTGTGTGCGCTTTTGTTTCCTTGCAGATGGATGTTTGGTATAAATCTGGCATCAATAATGATATATGGCAAAATTTGATATATGCCACCGAGAATCTTGCCACTTCGAAATATGCCATTCAGTATATTGAAATTCGAAATTTGTCACTCTAGTTTCTTTTCCTATTGAAATTTGCTATTATCACATCTTTTCTCTCATTTCCCATCAATTCCAAGGTGATCTACCCATTTTGCTCCTCTCCTTCTGAATAACCAACTCCTTCATATTCCATCGTCTCATTTCCCTTCGAAGAACCAACATTCCATCAAGGCTCCCAGTGAGGCGGCGCGCCTCCCGTGCTCGGCCGGTCACACCCATGGCGCATCCCCAGCGCCTCGGTGCAGGCCCGATCGCGCCTCCCAAGGCTCCTCGGTCCTTCCTACCTCGGCAGCTCCCAGTGAGGCAGCCTTGCATCCCAGGCTCCTCGGGCCAGACGCCCTAAGCGGCCACCACCATCTCAGGCACCCCAGCCGCCCGACCACCGCGTCTCGGGCCACCCCGGCTCGCCCTGCCCGGCGTCTCAAGACCACCCTCTTGAAGATCTTGCGTCGCCTTCAGTCACAATGTCAATTGTATGTGAAATGTGATCCTGTGAAATGGTGTATGTGATGTCAATTCTTGACAAATTTGGTTGAAATGTGAAATGTGATGTCAATTCGGTTGCTTGTGTTTGATTTTTGGAATTTTTGTAATGTAGAAAAATATTTGTTTGGAATTGCTCACTAGAACTGCGAAATGGGATGTCAATTTGGATGCATGTGTGTGATTGCTATTGTTGGAATTGATGAAATGTATGTGATTGCTATTCTGGAATTGATGAAATGTGTCTCCAAGTGTGTTTAGAATTGATGAAATGTAGATTGCTATTGCTGGAATCTATGCTTATTAGTGGCATTATCGGCACTCTCCAAGCTTGTTTGATACGGTTAATCAATAAGGACTTGCAAGTTTGTGTAATTGAAACAAATCATGAAAAACAATGATACATTGTCTTTGCCTTTAGCGAGAAGCAAATGGTTTCCTCAAGATATTTCTCAACAAGAGAACATCACGGCTAAAATGCGACCAAAATACACTTAGTGCATATTAGTTTCCCGAGAACTTCTAGTCTTCAAATGATTGTACCAACCGGTCACATATTAAAATTACTTTGAACACTATATGCCTATATTACTTAGGCGACCTATTACCTATCAATTTAGTTGAAGGCATCGAGTGTGTCTCTGTCACGACTGGCGAGGCACAGGAAGTCCTCGGGACCTCTGGGAGGTCAAAAAGCCCCAAGGCGTCAGAGGTCCCTCGGGACCTCTGGGAGTCGTAAGAACTTCAGGGGCGTCGAGAGGACATCGGTATGACCTCCAGACCTCCGAGGTCAGATATAGACCACGGAGTGCAGGGGTCCCGACAAGGAGTCGTTGGACCTCAAACCTCCTCAAGCTCCACGGGCTACTCGAGGGAGGTCAGGAGGAGCCAACCCGAAGAGGTCATGGGGCTTGAGGACAAGCCTAAAGTCCTTTGCGTTCCAAAGCTGGTTCCCAAGGATCATCGACCAGTTCTCCTGACAAACAAGTGATGACAAAACATCCACACAACTTTATTAACAACAAAAGGAGGTTTGATTACAAGGGTTGCTTACAAGCTCCACAGCAGAGACCACACAAGCATGAAACACAAAGACAAGGTCCACCCATTACACCATAGGTGATTGGGCTGGGCGCGACCTAATTGAGTTGGTCATCTTCATCATCAAAGAGTCTTCATCTGCTTAAATCATGAATCAAGCAAGAGTGAGCACAACAACAGTGCTCATAAGTTACCAATCAATTAACAAAATGACATGCATAGGGGATATATCAAGGAAAGCATATTAGGGTTGATTTGCATAAAGCCAATTTTATTTCAAATCTGGTTATTAAGTTTCAAGGCGAGGTTACATTAGTTAAAACTCATTTTTGTGAAATCCATTTTAGGTTGGATAGCATTCAACATGAAGATGGTGAAGGATACCCTCACACATGGCTTCCCTTAAACCCAATTTGGTAAAACCACCAAAACCAATTTCACAATTCTTTTGAAACCAAAACCAAGAGCTAACGTTGAGTGACATTGCGGCATGTCCATGGCAGTGAACCTGACTATTGAATAGATTTACACTCTGCGAGAGGTTGTACACTTTACCCACATGACATGAATTCTCTAGTTTGCTTGGCATCCGTCGATACCACCTCACACTTCCTTTGGTGAGAGGTCTAGAGCACATGACAAGGCCTTTACAATGCATTGCTCCACATGATCCACCCACATTAAGGTTTATGAGATCCCCTTTGGATACAAACCCGCAGGGTTATTAGGGTGCCACTCTTATGCGGTGGGACTACATGATCGTAACATGACAACCCACGCCTCCTTGGATCAACCCTGAAGGAGCTTTGCAAATTAGTTAGCTAGGTCCCACGTCCCATAATGGAGACATGTGGTTGCACAATTTTAGCATAGCCCATTATAAAGCAGCAAGTGGTGTCTCAAGGCGGTCCTCAACCGACTTGGGCGACAAACCTCAACCACAGGGGATCGGACCACACACCCCGTGCATAGACATGCACCAACCAAACAACCGATTTCGCCCAAGTCAAATCCATTTTTCATTTACTTTGCTTTTCAAACCTCCATGGCACACCAATGCCATGGCCATTTAAAAACCCCATGACACACCAATGCCATGGCCGGAGCCTCCATGGCACACCAATCTCATGGCCTAAATTATTTGATTAAGTGATATTTTTGTCAAAACTCACCAAATCAACATTTTGGTCTAAGCAATACTAAGCATTCCATTTTTCAAGAGCTACGGGTCCTCACTATTGCAAGAACCGAGGTTTTATCTGGGGTGACAATGAGGTTGATTTCAACATGGACGATGGTCATACCAAGCAATAGGCATAACTATGAATTGAAAGATAGGCATTGAAATAACTTAGTAAAAGTAAGCATGCATACATTCTTGAAATCAATATAAGTAATTTGAAGTATTGGGTGCAACATGATCAAGTGTGTAACTTGTCTTACTCAAAGTCTTGAAACGCTTCCTCTCCTCATTGAACTTCGGGCTCCCCACGGTCTTGACAATCTACGCGTGAAAACCAAATAACTCAAATAAAGTTCAAACAAGATTCCAAGGACTCCAAATAAACTTAGATACAAAACCAACGAGAGAGGATAGAGTCGGGAGGAGGTCAATGAGGCTTGTTGGAGGAGGTCGAGAGAGTCAAGAGAGGAGGTCCATGAACTTGGAGGGAGGTCTAAGGTAGGCTCGGTTGAGGCAGAGATGAGAAATGGAGAAGAAAGTGAGAAAGGAGGGCTTCCCAAACTATATATAATGGAAGCCAATGCACATGACCGAGGATAGGGTCATCGGGAGTTAGTAAATAGGACAATGGGAGTAGGTAAGGAATGTGACAATCGGCATGGCATGAAGTCTTGCAAAGGTGAGAAGCATTTAATGTGATACAACATGCATTAAATGTGGTGAACCCACTTGCCGGGACCACGATCAAAGGTAAAAACTAGGTGTATTTGCCCGGTGGGGGCAGCAAGACCATGAGGAGGAATGCAATGACCTTGAGGAGGTCTTGTACGGTGAACAAGGAGATCCTCGCCCATAGGGAGAGTCTGACGGTTGGATCTCCAAAAAGGAGTCTGAGCGGCCAAGATTACTTGCAGGAGAAAGGTCCGCAGAAGAGACAGGAGGAGGTCCTCACCGCAAGAGAAGGTCTAGGCAGTTGGATCTCCGGAAGGGAGGTCCAGCGGTTAAGATCAATTACAAGCAGGAAGTGCGCAAAGGTAAGAGAACCTACTTGCATGGAGGTCTAGGCCGTAGGATCAAATCCGGGGAGATGCGAGCAGTTAGGATTCCCAAGGGAGGTCCTCGATCGGATCGCGGATCTGTGCAGACGGCCAAGATCTCAAAGGGAGGTCTTGGCGGCGGATGTACAAGGAGGAATGCGGATGGTTAAGATCTCAAGGGGAGGTCTTAACGGTCCGAGATCTTCAAGGAGGAGGTGCAGACGGTTAAGATCTTCAAGGGAAGAATGTAACCATCGAGATCCTCCTTGTACATCAGTCAGAGGAGATCTGGGAAGGTTAAGACCTCCTTAGATCGGCTGTAAGGTTGATCTCTGCGGAATCTTGGGTGGGGTCGGGAATCTGCGGTGGTCTAAAAACAGTGGAGGTTAAGATCTCCAGGGAGATGTAGGTCCCAGTCTTCAAGAGGAAGTGCAGACGGTTAAGATCTCAAGGGAATGTAGCAGTCCAATTACAAGAGAGAATGCGGGCGGTTAAGATCTCCAAGAGTCTTAGGTCGATTCTGAGAATGGGCAGTTAGGATCTCCAAGGAAGTCTTGCAGTCGAATTCTGAAGATCTCGTGAGGATCTAAGTCGGTCGAGATTTGAGAGTCGAGACGGCACTGGATTTCGTCGGACCGCGGAATGATCTAAGGCTCGAGGAGGTGGGGCGTTCCGACCATCTGAATGTCTCACGAGGATCAAACGTCTAATACCGTCGGACGACTAACAATCAATCGAGGATGCAAATAGGCAGAAGAGGTCTAGAGGACCGGGGAGTCAATAATGGTAAGGGGAGGTCCTAGAGGACATGGAGAGGTCTGAAGGGCGCGGAGAGGTCAACAAAGGTAAGGGAGGTCCTAGAGGACATGGAGAGGTCTGAAGGGCGGTGGAGGTCAACAAAAGGTAATGGGAGGTCAGAAGAAGCGGTAGTACCGCATGGTGCGGAGTGGTACTAGGGGTTTTGTCTTGAAGGAACCTCGGAGGAGGTTTCAAGGCTGCTAGCGGCGAGGAAAGTCAAATGTAGACCAGCTTCAGCAGAGTTCCAAGAGGGCTGATTCACATAAAGGTGGTTGAGGGCTTGGGGAGGTTGCAAGCGGAGAAGACAGAGAGGAGAATTAGACCGAAGGAGATCCAAGCGTTTGGGAGGTCTAGACCCAAGGAGGTCTAGACTAGGGGAGGACTACACAAAGGAGGTCAGAACCTTTGGATCAAACGAAGGAGAGTGCAGGGCTATTAGATCTCGGACGAAGGGAGGTCTAGACCGGAGGTGGGTAAAGATGAGCGAGAGAAGGGAAGATCTTCAAAACTCCAACAACTCAACGAACTAACAAGGAACTTTTAGTTGAAGTTTGGATTAGTCAACTTAAATCCATTATGAAATTTCAAGTTAAGCTTTGAATTCTCATCAAAACAAAATGGTTCTTTTTATTTTGAAAATTTCAAAAATGTTCTAAAAATCGAGGTTATCCCAAACCCTACCCCAAGGGAATCTCGGCAAGAGATTCAAGCAACTTGACAAAGAGGTATGGATAGTTTGCTCTAAGGTCTTCCTCCTTTTCCCATGTGCCTTCACTCTCACGGATGGTGACTCCTTGCACCTTGTAGGTTCGAAGGATCCGACTCTGATGACCGCGCTCCATGACATCCAAAATCTTGATCGGTTTCTCCACATAAGTGTGGTCTTCTTGGAGATCAATGCTTTCCGGATGAGGTGTGGTCTTGGTGCTCGAAGGCATTTCCTCAATTGTGACACATGGAATGTATTGTGCATTGTCGATAGAAAAGTGTAAATGACTCAATTTTATAAGCCACTTCACCTTGTCTTGCCAATATCTTGTATGGCAGAAATAAATCTTGGAGCTAGCTTCCCTACGGTTCGAAATCTTCTAACTCCTTTGAGTGGAGTTACTCTAAGGTACAAAATCTCCAAATTCAAAAGATAAGTCCAGGCGTGTGGTATCGGCGTAGCTCTTTGTCTAGTGAGCCTCTCTCAAGCACTCCTTATGAGCTTCACCTTTTCTTGACTTCCTTGATGACATCGAGGTCCATAAAATTAGCGCTCACCCACTTGATCCCATAGGAGGGGTTCTACTGCTTCACGCCATACAACACTTCAAATGGAGACATCTCTAAACTAGCTTGGTAACTATTGTTGTAGGAGAACTCGGCATAAGGAAGGTTTTTGTCCCAACTTTTCCCATAGTCCAAAGCACAAGCTCGAAGCATGTCTTCAAGCACTTGATTTACTCTCTCTGTTTGACCATCAGTCTGAGGGTGATAAGCAGTGCTGAAATTAAGTCTTGTCCCTAAGGCTTCATGAAGACCTTCCCAAAATCTTGAGGTGAATTTGGACCCTCTATCAGACACTATACTCTTGGGTACACCATGTAAACATACAATTGGACTGGGTACAACTTCAGCCAACTTGTTGCTTGAATAGGTGGTCTTGGCCAAGGATAAAGTGTGCTACTTTGGTCAAGCGATCTACAATAACTTAAATGGAGTCATAGCCCGATTGGGTTCTTGGCAAACCGATGATGAAGTCCATGCCAATTTGCTCCTATTTTCACTCGAGGAATAGGTAAAGGTTGAAACAAACTAGTAGGCCTTTGGTGCTCGCCTTGACCCTTTGGCATACATCACATTGTGCTACAAACTTCGGCTATTTCTCTCTTCATGCCAACCCACCAATACCTCTCTTTGAGGTCTTGATACATCTTTGTGCTCCACGGATGGATGGAGTAGTGTGACTCATAGGGCTTCTTTAAGCGGGATGTGCTTTATGTCTGCAGATTCGGCACACATAGTTTTTGCGAACCAAAGGACCTCTTGCTCATTCGTTGAAAATCCAGGGAGCTTTGCCTTTTCCTATATTGTGTCTTATCTCTAGGAGGTCTTTATCCTTGAATTGATTCTCTCGGATTTATACGGACCACGAGGCTCCACTTCAAGCGCATGCAGAACCTTGCTCCACATTCCCAGATTAAGGCGCCTCATTTCTTCATACAATTTGAATTTGGTTTTCTTGAACCATTAGGAGGTTGCAATAGCTTTTCGGACTCAACAGCGATACTACGTTTGCTTTACAGGTGGTAGTGAATTCCAAGATCATAATCTTTGATGAGCTCCAACCATCTTCTCTGTCTAAGATTGAGGTCAGTTTGGGTAAAGATATACTTTAAGCTCTTATAGTGCTGGAAGACCTCGTAGCGATTACCAATAAGGTAATGGTGCCAAATTTTTAGAGCATGCACCAGGTGCTAATTCTAAATCATAATTGGAGTAGTTGGCTTCATAAGGCTTTAATTGCCGAGAGCATAAGCTACTACCGACCCTCTTGCATTAGAACACAACCAAGACCTATCTTGAGGCATCACAAAGAACTTCAAAATCCTTAGAATATCGAGGCAAAATCAACATCGGAGCCGAGAGTCAGTCTTTTCTTCAACTCTTGAAAGCTATGCTCACAAGTAGGGTCCAATCATACTTGGTTTCCTTCTTGAGTAGTTGGGTGAGAGGTCTTGCTATCTTAAAAAGCCTTCAATAAACCTACTGTAATACCTGCCATGCAAAGCTTCTTATCTGTGGCCTTGACTTAGGTGGTTTCCAATCTAGGACATCTTGGACCTTGCTAGGGTTAAGCGCCACTCCGTGACCGACATAACATGGCCCAAAAGGTGACTTCACTCACCAAAAGTCACATTTCTCAAACTTTGCATAAGATTTGGTGGTCCACTGAGCTTTTCTAGGACCAGCAGAAGGTGACCTTCATGCTCTGCCTCGGTTTTAGAGTACACAAGAATGTCATCTATGAAGACAATGATAAACTTGTCTAAGTACTCTATAAACACTTTATTCATCAAGTTCATGAAGTATCACGAGGAGCATTGGTTAGTCAAAGGACATGATTGTGAACTCATAAAGTCCATCCAGAGTTGAGAAAGGCATATGTTTTTGGAATGTCCTCTTGTCGAATCTTCAATTGGTGGTAACGACCTTAGGTCAATCTTAGAAAAGCTTGCTGCCTTTTAGTTGATCAAATAAGTCATCGATCTGGGCAAAGGTACTTATTCTTGATGGTAACATCGTTGAGAACTCTATAATCCACACACATGCGTTGTGTACCATCCTTCTTTGCCACAAAGATCACAGGAGCTCCCCAAGAGAGAGAACTTCGGTCTCCTAAAACCTTTACTTTGCATTTCTTCAATTTCTTTGCTTTAGCTCAACCAAGTCATTAACGAGCAACCTATATGGCCTTTTGGAAATAGGTGTCATCCACAGGACTAGGTTAATAACAAACTCAAATTCTCTATCAGGAGGTATTCGGAGGTAGCTCACTAGGAAACATCATGAGGTACTCCTTACCGAGGAGAGGTCTTCAAGTTTCACTTCTCTTAAGCGGGGACAACCTAGGACACGCCCTAGGAGAGATCTCATTTGCTTTGAACTGCAACTTGCACCCTTGGTGAGCACAATGGACTTGTTGGCACAATCTATTTGGCCTGGTTCTTAGATATCAGATCCATTCCAAGAATCACATCTAATCCTTGGGAGTCAAGGGACTATCAAGTCGCATGAAAAGGAACTCCCAAGATTTCCAAGGAAAGATTTGGGCACAAGGTTGGTCCTCATTTCTAAGCTAGGGGTGGATTAGCATAGGGTTTACTAAAGGAGTTGTAACTAACCCATTATTACCCACAAACTTTGAAGAGATAAATGAATGAGAAGCTCCGAAATAAAAAAGAATTGAGGTAGATGCGATATTAACAAAGAAGCGTACCAAGTACCACATCAAAGCTTGTTGAGCTTCCTCGTTTGTGAGATGGTTCACTCGCCCTTTATTGTATTACCTTTGGAGGCTTTGGATGGGTGTGTGGTGCCATGGTGAGGACCCTTGAGCCGACGGGTGGGAGTTGGAACTAAAGCTTGAAGTTTCTTCGGACATTTATTTGCATAGTGCCTTAACTTCATAGCAATTGAAACAAGTCACCCGTTGCGAGTTTGTGGTGGCCTTGCACGAAATTGACCTCTGGGGAGGTCTTATGAGAGCTGGAGTGCAGGGCCGGACTTTACTTGCATTGAAGTCCTGATGGGGGAGGAGTGCGAGAACCTCATAAAGGCAGGAAGTGAGGAGGTCTTTGGCACAGATAATCCATCGACTTTGAAGCTGCTGCCTTCCTCTTTTTGCGGTTTCCATTTCAACATGCTTGCCCTCTTGAAGGGTCTTGCTCACTAGGTCTTTGGAAATCTGGGTAATCATGAGCAAGAAAATTTGAGATCATCATTAAGTCCAGGTCAAAAACCGCTCTTGCTTGGACTCATCGGTGGCCACATCCTTAGGTGCATACCTTGGCTGGTTGAACTTGTGTAGATATTCCTTGTTGTGTAGTTCCTTGGCGCAAGGCTCTAAGCTCCTTCTTCTTTAGTACCATCATTCCATGAGGAATATGTACGCCCTAAAAGCTGGGTGAATTTCTCGGTGATTTCTTGGCGTCGGGGTGGGATTGAGTAAGGTTTTCCCACCATTAGAAATTGGTCCTGGAAGTTGATGAGAGGCAAATAGAACTCTCTCTCTCTCTGTCTGTCACGATGGATTATGTCGATTTTCTACTCGCAACTCTAAGCGGATCATCGACTTCTAGAGGTTCGATGGTCTTTGGAGAATGTAGGTGGCCTCATCCTCATAAACTCAAAAATATTGGCTCTAGGAGGTGGAATATGCGAGGGTTGAAATTGCTGCTTCTTTGCTTGAAGGTTCACGAGTGTTGGTGATGGGTGGGCTAGAAAATCGATCAATTGTGCTTGATTGGTCATCATTTAGTTCAGATCTGGACCTTGAAATTTGGAGGAGGGTGGTTCTTTGCCACAGAGTCTCTAGATCATTCGGGGGCTCTACCTTGGTCACTTGTCTTTGTCGCTACCCTTGTGGTCACCATCTGCTAGGGTCCAAGAGGTAAGAAAAGATAAAGAGAACTAAGGGGAAAGGTTTAAGACTTAAAGCAACTAAACCCATGATAACCCAAAGCTAGAACTTGACAATCAAACTCAACACTTTCTCTGTGGGGCTTCGCCCTCGAGTACGCAGCTATTGAGGTCACTATAAGGAGGGTGGTCTTTTGTAAAGTAGCCCCAAAGTAGCCTTTACAAATGACTACCACTCATTGCCTACAGCAGAGGTCCTTAGCGCTACCACCACAACCTTGATCGGCCCTATAGATATCCCAGGAAAGAATTCCATTTAATTTTATAAAAGCGTTGAGGCAAGCAAAAAGATAAGGAGGAGATAAGGTGAGATAAGATCTGAGAGAGGGGTAAGAATAGATAGATGGCTTCGAGGTAAGGAGAGAACAATTTCATTTCTCGGTTTATTAAAACACATTTTGAACTCTTCTAACGGTCATTCTATTAAGGCTGCGTCTATGATCAAGATGCTCTGATACCACTTGTCACGACCGACCCAAGGCACACGGGGAGGTCCCTCGGGACCTCTGAGAGGTCAAAAAGGAGCCCCGGGACATCCAGGGAGGTCCTCTCGGGGCCTCTAGGAGGTCCTTCGGACCTCCCGGGAGTCTGAGGACCTCTCGGGCGTCTGGGGCTCCTTTTGGACCTCCCGGGGAGTCTGAGGACCTCCGGGTGTGCCTGCAGGATCGTGATACAAATGATCCCTAGTTTTGCACTCAAATAAATATCATTTATGATCATTATGCATTGAAGAAATGATGTCTATCTAAGAACATAATTTTATAGAATCATGAGAGGTTTCTAGTAAACTATTTGAAAATATCTTTGAAAAACTTCAAATAATACAAAATGGAACAAAGTGCATGAGGCATGAGTTCAAACAACATTTGAATAGTCTATGACATTTAATTCATTCCTCAATTTGCAAAAGCGGCCTTCATCTAATGGTTTGGTGAAAATGTTAAGCTAATTGGTCCTCGATCCGAATGTGGCTAATTTCAATATCTCCCTTGCTCACATGATCTCTCAAAGCGGTGGCGAATATCTATATGCTTGGTTCTTGAGTGTTGGGTGGATTATTGGCTATTTTCACGGTGCTATCATTATCACACAATAGAGGCATTTTATCAAATTTAATTCCATAATCCATCAAAATTTGCCTCATCCATAGCAATTGAGCACAACAACTACCCACGAAACATATTAGGCTGGCAGCGGTGAATAAAGCTACGAATTTTGTTTCTTAGATGACCATGATACTAAGGATCTTCCTAAATTGACAACTACGAGGTGCTTTTCTATCCATTTTACAACCATTATAATCGAAATCCGAATATCAATTAAATCAAATTTAGCACCTTTGGAATACCATAGGCCAATACTAGATGAATGCTTTAAATATCTTAGTATTTTTTACGGCCATCAAATGACATTCTTTTGGTGTTGCTTGAAAGTGTGTGTGCGCCCGTGTCATTACCCCAAGGGTAATCACACTTAGGCATCTGGATTACTATTCGTTTGCTCGATAAAACTCTTCTCAACGAATAGTAAGCCATTACGAGTCACCTTGTTGAACAATAAGATAAAGCTGTACATTTTATTCGATGTCATCGCCTTGAGTACTAGGGTTCTTAATACAAATATTATCTGATTACCAAAAGGCGCTTTCCGCTTTTCTGCCAACACGGAAGTCTCGACCTTCTATTAGTCCCAAGAGTCAAATAAGGCGTCCATCTCGCTTTGGTCCTCGTAGCGGGTGCCTTCTCCTCCGTATTTGTTTGGTACTGCATGTCAGTCATCCCGCTCGGGAAAGTTCAGGATGGGCTAGGATCTACAAAGGAGAATACTAACAAGGTTGAGTACGAATGATACTCAATTGGCATTAATAACAAAGAATGCCTTTGGATGGCTATCTCTAGTTGTTATCACATTTTCTAAGTCATCTCAATTATGAAAATAATTTAAAAACATTTAGATGGCAAATTTTATCTGAAAACACTACTTGTCACTTTCGGAGAGAAGAAAAGACCTCGGCGGTTCCGTAGACTCCAATCCGGAGGCGGCATGAATTCATGATTTTGCATAGCCTTCTTGAGCTTTGTACCACTTACCCAGATTATTAGAGCTCTAAATGGCGGATCCCTGCATTTCCTTTGATGCGGGTTCGAGTTGAAATCTGAGACGTTTTCGAGCTACATGATTAAGTCTCCACCCATTACTTTCCGTCGGTCTTGATTTAATCACAGCTGGCGACTCTCGTCATACGAGTTCGAAATATTGGTTGAGGCGGCCATCGTCCAGTGCTCAACACTCCACTCTTGCTGGTCGGCTCTCTTAGTTCCCAATCACTCCATTGTGACCCATTGTGGAGATCATAATTCGTAACATGGTAGCATTTTACGCCCGCCTAAGCGGAGAAAATGGTGATCTTGAATTCTGACTTGAGCCAGAGCAAGAGTTTTGTTTGTCCTTATATTATAACCATATGTAAAAAGGGGCCCACCTCTTACCTCATCATCAGCATTATCGTCTCATTCCCCTGCCAGGACCCCCTTTTACCAACCATAATAATAATTCTCATTCATTCATTCTTTCTCATTCTCATTCCTTTCATCATCATCTTAATCATTTTCATCTCAATCATATTCATCTTAATCACATTCATCTTAGTCAAATTTATCTTAATCATTGTTATCTTAATCATTATTTAAGTTTTGAGAAAACAAGTTTGATGCAATAAACATATAGTGCAATATACGGTTTACATTTAAATTAACTATATTAATGGTCAAGAGGATAGCTTACTGTAGAGTTGTAGGAAAGATTAGGCGTCGGCGAATCTCTTTGATTTCTTACGCCCGTCTTTGGTTAGGTCCTCTGTAGCAAGCGGTGTACGAAATAGTAATATAAATAAATACATAGTGGATTTTTTTGTGATATAATAAATATCTAGGTTAGTGACTCTAATTGTTAGCACAATTTTAGTTTAAATAAAACTCTTTAGAGATCTCTACTAAGTTAGTTCTTCCCAAAAAGTGGTTTCTATTCTCTCGGCACTAAGGTAGAAACCGAGGGTAGCGCTTTATGAAACGAAATAAAACACTACTTGCACTCACAACTAAAACATGAAATCAATTCTAATAAATGCAGAAACGTTCAAATGATTTTATTTAAGTCCTTTGCATTTAATTAATTTCTTTTTTTTCTTAACACATGCTTGGGGTTGCTTTAATCAAATTAACAAAATTAAAAGAGTTCATTTTTATTAAGCTAAATAATGACTATGCGCAGGTTTGCTCATAAAGCAAAAAAAAGACTTATTGATAATAGAACTATGACGGTCAAATTATTTTAGCAATTACACACGGTGATTTTAAGTTAGATTGGTTTGGACAAGATCAAAATTAAATTATTTGAACCACGAGGTCAAAGAGGCGATAAATAAATAACTAACACAAGTTACTAGAGAAGCTCTTGCAACAAACTACTTTCTAATCCTACCCCTAACCTCTCTCTCTCTCTCACACACCTGCATACCTTGCCTGACCACACTGCTTGCCACAAACACACACCCACTGACCCACAACCCATTTCTTCTTCTACCTCCATCTCTCCTCTCTCTCTCTCTCACTCTCCAGGGAAAAAATCCCCAAATCTCTCCTCTCTCCCCATGAAATTCTTTGACAGGGGTCCATGGCTCGACCTGTCCGTGGGACCTCGCCGCCCCAGCTCGCGCCGCCATGCCTCGCCTTGTGACACGTCCCCCGTCGGCCCGGCCTCCGGCCCGTCGCCGTTCACTTCATAAGTCGCCGTCGGCCTCCGACTTCTTCCCTTTGCCTCGTCTCGGTCCGACACCGCGCCTCCCTCTGACGGCTTGCTTGCGCTCGACCACTGTGACTGCGCTAGTCCGGTTTGGTCATTGCATGGGCCCTCTCTGACGGACCAGTCCCTCGTCGCCGCCTCATGGCTCTGGCAGGCTGCCTCGTCGCCTCTGGCTCCCTCGGCTTGACCTCCTTGGCGCGGCCAAGGGCCGCGCCGCCTCGGCTCGCCTCTACTCCCCTCTGCGGCTTGGCCTCACAGTGTCGCCTAACTCTTCTCTAATTACTGACTTTGCTGGATTGAATTAATTATGTCGATTTCATTTCAGCGATGTGGGTTCTTGTGTTTATGCATAGATACTAGATGAGATGGATCAGACTATGATGCTTTCGCTAATGGTGGTGATGGTATGCTAAAACTCCGCTCTCTGGTGTACTCCCCTCACCCTCTAATCCCAATCCTCCTTGCTCTGAGATGATTAGTGATGATGGATGGATCTTTGAGGGCTATTGATGATGCATTGCTAGTGGGTTGAATTGGGGTTTACGTCTGGTTAGCTTTTGAGGTGAGGATGGCGATGTCGGTCATCTTGATGCTCTCCTCTTGCTCCTTGCTTTCTGCGATGTGATGAGCGAGAGCTATGTGAATGATGAATGTGTATGTGTGCATCTTGAGGTGCTATTGTGGATTACTTCTTGTGAATCTTGAGGTGCAGGAAAGGGAATGGTAGCGCCCGGCTTCAAGTGGTGTTCTTCTCCTCCTTCTTCTTCTTGATCGGTTCTTAGGCGATGATGAGATGATCTCTGAGCCTCCTCCTCCTTGCGTGCTTGATGGTACGCAAGCTTGGCTTGTTGGTGAAGTCTGGCTTGCTTCCTCCTCTTGGTCCCTTCCTCGGCTCCTTGGCTTCTGGACTTCTTGCCTCCTTTGCTTTCTTGCTTGCCTCCTTTGGTGGTGGATGATTACGGTTGTTGTTTGGCTTCTTGGCCTTGGGGAATGGCTTAAAGAAGGGAATGCATTGGGGATGGTTGCTGGGGAAAGAATGTTCGGCGGGGGGATGAATGGGGGATGGTGCCTCCTTTGCTTGATAATGTGGGATTGGAGGATGAATGAGGAGGTGGTGGTTTGCTTGCTGGGGAATGAATCTCTGGTGGCTCTGCATCTTTGCTGCTGTAGGCATGATGAGATGATGGTCTTTGGCTTAGGGGCACCAGATGAGGCTTAGGTGAGGGTGAGGTTTTGCAGCTTTGTCTATCTTGTGGGCTTGATGACTTGTAGGCTAAAGGTGGGCTTTGGGTCGGCTTCGATAAAGGTTGAGGTAGGTCTACGAAAAATGTGGGTTTGGATTCTAAATTGCGGGTGATGAGGCCCACAAAAAGGCGAGATGGTGCCACTACCCTCGGGTGGTTGGGAGTCTCAAAGGCCTTCCATAAAGGATCGGCAATCTCTCTCCTTTCTAACTAGCTAATCTGCTTTCTATTTGCTTGGCTAACTATTCTTCTAATTTTTCTAACGTCTTGAGGAAAATGGATCGCGAGGTGGTTCTATGAATTTGGCGTTAACGAGGACAAGGATGGTTTCTTTGCTATACAAATGAGATGAATGCATTGCAGATTAATTAATTCTTTGTTATTAAAGCGTGCAATTGGTTGTAAAATAAATTGCAACAAGGATTTGGTTTGTAGAATTTTAATTCGATTGTAAGCAATTTGTTATAAAATATTGGAGTTTGAACTTGTTGGATACTCTTTGTTGCCTTGAATGTTGATGGCGGAATTATTCTGATTCGGCGTTTTAATTAGCGTTGATCCTTTGGTTGTGGATTTTTAAATTAGCGCTAATTACTGATTCTTGTTGTTTAGATTAAGTTAATTATGCGGGTTCTCACGGTGTGTGCACACATGCAAATACTAAACATAATATCGGGCCTAGATGCGGTAAGATAAAACAAACTACCAATCATAGACACGTAAAGCTTTAAATGTCCGATTTACCTCCCTCATTTAGATCGAGATGACCATTTGTAGCTATATGAGTCTTGATAGGTTTTGCATTTTCCATGCTAAATCTTTTGAGTAGATCCTTCATGTATTTTGATTGACTTATGAAAGTATCATCTATGAATTGCTTGATTTGAAGTCCAGGAAGAAGATAAGTTCTCCAATCATTGACATCTCAAATTCTCTAGGCATCATATCACTAAATTCTTTGCAAAACTCTTAATTAGTAGACCCGAAGATAATGTCATCAACATAAATTTGACAAACAAAGAAATCATCGTCTAAAACTTTAGTAAATAAAGTTGAATTAATGTTCGATTTTGAATCCTTTTGAAACTAGAAAGTCTCTAAAGGCGTTCATATCATGCTCTAGGAGCTTGTTGAAGACCATAGGCGTCTTGGAGGTTTATAGACATGGTTTGGATTCTTAGGGTCTTCAAAAGCAAGGTGGTTGTTCAACAAAAACAAGTTAGGATATTTTACCATTTAGAAAAGCACTTTAAACATCCATTTGAAATAATTTAATATCAAAGCACGATGCAAAAGCAAGTAATATCGAATTGACTCAAGTCTAGCTCGAGAGCAAAGGTTTCACCAAAATCCAAACCTTGACTTGAGAATATCCTTGTGCTACCAACCTTGCCTTGTTTCTTACCACAACTCCATTTTTATCTTGTTTGTTCCTAAATACCTATTTTGTGCCAATCACGTTGTGATCCTTGGGTCTATTCACCAATGTCCAAACTTCATTAGGATGAAGTTATTGAGTTCTTCATGCATTGCATTTACCCAATCCGGGTCATTGAGTGCTTCTTCTACATATTTTGGCTTAATAGAAGAGACAAAAGAGTAATCTAAAAGCGAGCGACGAGATCGAGTTTGAACAACACTTACCATCACCCAATATTTGATCTATTGGATGATCTTTTTGCAATTACCTTTGTGGATTCTTGGTGGTAAGTTAGATAGTTGATCATCTTCCTTGTTGCCCTCTTCATCAATTTGAATTTGATTTGTAGTGGAAGAGGTATGAGGTTCAACTTGAATGGAAGATGATAGATCGTCTTTGGGCTTGATGTAAGCCTATTTGCATGTACTCCATAGCTTTTCTTAAGGCTTCATCACCTACATTATCCAAATTCTCATGCTCTTCTTGAGAGCCATTAGTTTCATCAAATTGTATATCATATCTTTCTTCAACTAAGCGGAATTTTTGTTGAAGACACGATAAACTTGCTATTTGATGAATAACCAACAAGAAACCAACATCGTAATGACTTGCAAATTTTGTAAAACGAATACCCTTTTTCAAAATATAACATTTGCAACTAAATACCGAAAATAAGATATGTTGGTTATCTTCAACAACAAGCTCATAAGAAGTCTTTTTCAAAAAGCGATGCAAATAAAAGGCGATTTATGGCATGACAAGCGGTGTTAATTATACGCTTAAAAACTATCGAAAGTATTATATTCATCAAGTATTGTCCTAGCCATTTCAATTAATGTTCGTTTTTTCCTTTCTACAACTCCATTTTGCTTCGGAGTGTAGGTTGTGAAAAGTTCATGCTTTATTCTAAGTTCATCACAAAAATCTTCAACTTTAGTGTTTTTGAACTCGAAACCATTATCACTACGGATTTTTCTTAATTTTGAAATCAAATTCATTTTGAGCCCTTTTTGCAAAACTTTTGAAAATGCTGGAGGTTTTGGCTTTGTCATCTAGGAAGAATACCCATGTGTATCTAGAGTAATCATCCATAATGACTAAACAATAGCTATTACCCTTGATATTCTTATAGGTTGTTGGCCCAAACAAATCCATATGTAAGAGTTCTAATGGTCTAGAAGTTAACATGATACTCTTAGAAGGATGAGAATTAGCGACTTGTTTACTAGCTTAATAAGCACTACAAAGTCTATTCTTCTCAAACTTCATATCTTTCAAGTCAACAACTAAATCATGTTTGAAAAGCTTTTTAAGTTAAATCATACCAACATGAGCTAGCCATCTATGCCAAAGCCAACCCAAAGAGGTTTTTTGTAATTAAACAAGTTTTCAAGCATGAATCATTTGAAATAAAATCAACCAAGTAAAGATTTCCAAATCTAAATCCTTTGAAACCTAATGAATTGTCTTTTTCATTTGAAATTGGAACACCTTCATTAGAGAATGAATAAATTAAGCTAAGAGCACATATTTGAGCAACGGATAACAAATTAAAGTTTAGCGATTTAACTAAAGATACGTTAAAAATGGAAAGATCATTTGAGATAGCAATTCTACCCAATCCTATTACCTTTCCTTTGCTATTATCGCCAAATGTGATCTTGTCAACTCCTTTTCCATTCTCGAATGTGGTGAACATTTTTCTATCACCGGTCATGTGTTGAGTGCATCCACTATCAAGCACCCAATGTTTTCCATCGGTCTTATAGTTTACCTACAAAACAAGAATCAAGTTCTTTTAGGTACCCAAATTTGTTTGGGTCCTTGGAGATTATAGACCAAGGCTTTAGGCACCCAAATAGCATTCTTTTTAGCACTTAAAATTGAAGTGCCAACAAATCTTACAATTACTTTACCATCCTTGGTTTTCCTAAGCATATAACATGAATCATATAGACCTAAGGATGGAGTCTTACCAATAGGACAAGTTTATGCATAAATGTCCTATTTCACAGCACTTATAGCAATATTTACCATTTTACTTAACAAACCTTGTGGGCTTGTTTAACTGTTTCTTACCCTTCTTGGGCACATACCCAAGTCCTTCCTTATTGAATGAGCACCTTTGCTCACTCAAAAGCTTCTCAAGGGTGGCCTTACCCTTGAAGCACCGTTCAAGCTTTTGCTTAGCTTGGTTACTTGCTCCTTTAGCTCATTGTTACGCAATAACAAGCTTTGCATCAAGAGACTTATCATTATCATGATTAGAGTTAATATTAGAGCAACATGGCATAACAAGTAAATCATTACATGATGTAGATTACTAGTTCTAGCAATTTCTACACTAGGCAAAATATCACATGTGATTCCAACACTAGTGCAAGACTTGCTTGAATTTTCTTGGATAAGCAAGTCATAAGCTTCCTTTTGCTCCTCATAAGAATCTTTTAGAGAGATATGTTCTCTCTTTAAGACTTTATGTTTTGACATCTCTTTTCCAAGATATTCATTCAAGTCTTCAAGCATATCCATTAATTCATCATATGATGGTTCACTATCATTAATGGATTTTACCTTATCTCCTTTTGCTATGAGGCAAGTTGGAGTGGAGAATAGCGATGGAGCCTCCTTGATGGCGATACCGACAAGTCCCTTCTTCCTAGGGGACTCATCCTGTCACATACCCAAATTAATAAAGAGAATTATCATGCATCTCATGAGCATGCATCATTGTTTTCAAACATTTGCATTATTTATTGCACTTGAAAAATCTTAAATAAAGTTAAACCTACAACTCAATTATAAGCTCCAAAAGAAAAACAAGAACAAAAACTCTTGTTCACCATACGGAATTAATTTATTCAAATACTAGAAGGAGTATAATGAATTAACATAATTTTCCCAAATTTTTGGGAATTGGTTTAAACCTAAGAAAATTCAAACATAATTTAATGACCTACATTAAGTTTGAATTTAAATTATACATTATATCATGAGCAGTAGTGTTCAATAATTTTTATGTGTACTAGACCTTCCTAGGAATTTTATTCTGTTTTTTTAGCACCTTGGTCAAAGTGGAGGAACTATTTTAATTCTCGGTCAAACCTAAACCCTAACGGCGCCTTCTTGTTCCTCGGGCTCGAGTCAGGCCCGTCTCTTGACTTGGCGAACCAACAAAAGCATACGCCGTGAACCATCCGATCGAAATCAGCGGCTCGAGATCGTGTACCCTTCGGCCCATTTCAAGCGGGACCTTGTGGCGCGTCGCCGATTCGATCAAGATCAGCAGCGGTCCACGTGTGCTCCACGCTTTCGAGCTCTCCGCAGCGTGCGGTGAGTATTTACGCCCTTGATCCCACTCGGATCCGTCTCCCTCCTCTCGGCACTTTTCATGCGAGCCTTGAATGCCCTTGATCGCTGGCAACTCTAAGCAGCTCCATCGGGCAAATCAATCCCCATTGCTTGTTGGCCACTCAGGGTGCTCTCCTTGTGCAGCCTCCTCCGGGTCACCTCACGGGGATAATACCTCTCCACGCCCTTCCTTTCAGCTCACTTCTCCTCCTGGCAAGGAGGAGGAGGAAGCTACTGAGACCATCTCTCGGGTAATCTCCTCACCAATGGACCCTCTGTTCTCCTTGTTCATTCTTGCACCCATTTTGGCTAATCTCGGCTTGTACATTTGCTTGTAGCTCCAGGGCTTTCGTTGTGCTCCCCTCGGCTCGAGGCCTTTTGAAGTGACACCCCCAAGCCAACATCATCTCCGGTGAGTATTATGCTCCCTTTAGCGCGTCACCTTGCGTGCTTTAGGCCTTGATCAAAACCCTCAACTTGTTTAGCTAATGCAGACGGGACTTACGTGGATTTGAAGGGATTCGTTTCGGCCGAGTCACTAACGTTCATCTCCCTTCGTTTTGGTAAGCCATTCTTCAATTCTTTGCTCTGTAGCATCCTCGTATAGTCCATAAGCTTCTCGGATCATTCACTATTCTTGTTTACTTTCGGGATCACCTATCCTCACAAAGTCGTGTCAGTCACCATTGTCTTCTCCGCGCAAACCACGGCTTGACCAACTCCAACCTTCCCAGAGCACCCTCCTCGCTCGGGTAGCTTCCTCTTAGTCCCTAGGACACAGGCGCTGCTTGAATGATCTTTGCGAACTTCACTTTCTTTGCATGCATCTTTGGCAAAGCTTTAGTGCCTTCTCATCTCGGCTCATGCCAGTCTGATCCATCGACCTTGAGATCACTCCCATCGTGTGCTTAATGCTATTCTTGTGACTATCTGACCCTTTGCCGGCTCATACATGGTGTAAATGCAGCCGTGGCCCGAAGGGCTAAGCCTTTTCAGCGTTGTCGGGACGTCCGGCACCTTTGTAGCAAGGTCATTAGGACTTAGATTCGATCATTAAATGGCTAATGATTGTTTAGCCATTAAGTGTTGTCTTAATAGTAGTAATGAGTCTATTACATACGGGCCTGTGTATGAAAATCGTGGGGTTAAGAGATCGAGAGGCGGCGAGTGGGCCCCAGGTCATAGCGCCGTCACGATATCTTGGCGTGCGTGCGTGGACCAAATCCGTGGGCCGTGTCGTTGACAATGGAGGACCCTTTGTCGAGCTAGTTTTAAATCGGTTGTAAAATGGAAAGCTCACTTTGTTCAAGACCCGCTAGTCGTCGTCGGTGGCTAGTGCAGCGTTCGATGAAGAAAGTACTAAAAGCTTTAAGTAAATTCGAAATCTATTTATTTATACCTTTGTAAAATATGTTTAACTTCAAAATGCTAACTAATTCATCTCAACTCCAAAATGGATGAAACCACTACGATAATTTTCATTTTGAATGAACTTTATATTAAAATTGGTTTCAAACTTTTCTCTATAGAAGAGGTTAGTATTATGGAGATTGATCCATTAACACCATTATTTTTACAAAAGGAAATCTTGATAACTTTAGAAATTCATAACTAAATCATGGAAACTCCAAATGAGGTAAACTCAACTGTTTTGGTCTTAAAATAATATCCTCTATTTATCCATATAATCCTTTGTCCCACTATTGTTCTACAAATTTTACCCAAATAATTAAATCAAGTGAGCGATGGCAAAGTGAATTAATCACTGGAATTTCTGGCGGTTTTCAAACCTTAATAACTCTCACATACTAAGTCCAAATGGAATAATTCTTTCACATAAATTCATCTAAAATCATGACTTAGCTACTGTAGAAAAATCATGCATTTTTGAGCATTTTTGAATTTTTGGGTATTTCTCGATGTTTATTAAATTATTGTATTTATATAGATATCGAGCCTATCGATATTGACCTTTACGCTACTGAGGGTGAAACTAAGATACCAACAAGGCAAGCATCATTTGAACTTTTCTTTTGCATCATATTTGATCCCGATTTGTTAAGTTAGTGCAATGATAATTGCTTGCATGCTATTTTGATAATAAGCGCTACTTTTGTGATGAGTAGATTAGTTATCTCCTATTCATTGAGGTTAATCTTGAATTGTTCCAGTACCACATGCTTGAGTTAGGATGGTTGAAATATATTGTTAGGTTTTGTAGCCATGCAAGTCTAGAACCAGGTAGGCGATTATCGGGAATAACTTGAGCAATTATGGGATAAACACAACTATCATTATATGCTTTTGTTTCAGATCTTCGTATCTGTTTTATGAGTTAAATTTTGTCATTTTAAATGAGCTTTTGGTCTGGACAAGTGATGGTTAGTGATAGTGTCTTTGTGCACGAGCTTGGGTAAGTGTTTGACTTGTGCGGACATTTAAGGACCGAACTTTGGTAACATCTTTGTTTCAAGTAAAACTTCGTGCTTCCACGTGGTGTATGAGCCTTTGCTTGGTTAAGTAAGGGGTTGGTGTTGTTGAGTTGATGACTAGTGGTGTGAGGACATATATGTGTTCTATCGCATATATGTTTCACGAAGTCTTAGGTGCGATTCTTTAATGTGAGGTGTGAGCCATATTTAAGTTTTATTAATTGGGTTGGCATTCTCGGCACAACTTAGTGCCCTTTGGTTAGTAGGCGGTATAACCTACCTAAGTGGGATTACGTCGGCATGGGTGATTCAACTTAATAATGTCAACTTGCTGAAAAATCTTGAGTCTTGGTTTTACGGCCGACATACCTTAGGAAGTATGCTATTTTTCGGAGGCATCTGGAGGCATCTGGGCTAATCAAATTATGTGGGTAAAGTAGCACACCCCTGCAAGGTATAAATATATTCAAATAGCCGTGTCTACAGTTATGGACGACCACTTGAGTTACATGGTTGCTATTGTTAGACTTAGAATTAAAATTGTGGTTATAACTTGGTATCGTCATGAATGGGATGTTCATGTTTGTTGTTGTATCAAAGTGGACAGCCACTTTGGTATTTGTATGATTCATTTGTTATTCAATTTACTACTTATTCACATGCTTTACTTCTACTTCAAATCTGATTTCGAAATGGCACTTAAAAAACTAGTATGTGTAGGTTGTAAATTGTTGTGTCTCTTTTGCAAAACTAAGCCAATATGAGCCTTCCTTTGGAACAACCTCTAGCATAACTAATTTTTATTTGTGTAAGATTTGCAGTACCTTTGTACTCAATCCGGTTGCTACTAATTTTAGGTGAGAATACTTTGAGCAGTTGAGCTCGTCGATTGTCAATTTAAGCGACATTGACGAGTAATGCTATCTTTTAACTCCCATCGGTTGCTGATGGGATGTGGGCACACCGCTGCTGGTCTTTTGGTTTATTTACTCGTTTATTTACTACTAATACTCTTATTTGAATTTGGTCGTTGACGTAGTTCGTAATAGTTGTAGACTTTAACTATTATGTTGTATGTCTTTTGAACTATTAATGTATGATTGTTGTATGGATGTGATCAGCGTTGTATGAGAGTATGAGCATATTGGTTGCTGATCTTGGGAGCCAATATGAGTTCATGCTTTAAGCTGTTAAGTGGCTTCCCATTTAACTCATTAGGTGTAGTGCTTGACTTGTTGGAGAAGCACACAATCATGTAGTGCTTTCATGGAGGAAGGCGCACATGATCGTCGTGGCTCTAGATTCATTAAGCCTCTCATTTGGATTGAGTTAAGTTGAAATCCATTTACTTGAGGTCGAGTTATGTCCTTAAGACCATGCTTAGTCTCGGTCTTCAGGAGATAATTCGAGAACCTTCCTGGCGTTATTATCGAGCCATCTTGACTATAGGTTAGAGATAAGCATGGCCGTTAAGTTTAGCCGATCCATTGGTCTAAAACTATTTTCAAGGTATCAAACTAATTTGAGAAAAACTAAGTTAGGATATCTTTTATTCCTCATCCATCTTAGTATCATTTCTCACCTTATTCTTGTGTCGATTTACAAAACTAACTCATCTTGCCATTACGTCCTTGGATGAGTAAATGGATTACTGGTTAGGGAGACCAAAATGAAGATGTGGGCGGATACAGGCTTCTAGAGATATCTTGTGAAGAAGCGAACTTCCTTATCAACTAATACTCCATCTACCATCGGGATCAAGGACAAGGGATGGAGGTATTTGGCGATGATCAATATTATTGCCAAGCAGCGACGAGGAGTATCCCATCTGATTCTAGCGCGTGGCACATCTGAGGCCATGGCGTTGTAGGAAGTGGCTCGTGTGGCCTTCCAGCTTCATCTTAAATTGCATGACTTAGCTCGACCTCCATACTACCACTTTCCTATGCAAGCGCGTTAGCGAAGTGAACTCTGTACAGGGATCGGTCTGGGAAAGACACTCAAATCTGACGGTGACAAGATTGATTCACATCATGGATCAAAGCTATAATTGCTCTATGCATGAGTTATGGGAGGCGCGCTTCATCTCACCATGGCTCAAGGGCATTTGCAACCCATATGCAACATAGGATTCCCTCTACATCTCGCCAACCCAGATAACCCTGAAGACACGGGATCACCTAGTTACTTTTGGTTAGATCAGTTACCAGAAGGACTTAATCGGAACCTTTAGGATTAAAGCTTAGTAAGCTCCTTTGTTCAACTATGAGTTCGGTGAGCATATGTCATAGACTCTTGTAATGGAGTGCATGGTTGTTGAACTTTGGTGTTGTTTTGCAAGAACTTTTGTTAAATGTGCTTTATTAAAATGTTTAAACTTGAAATATTGCTTTATACAAAAGAATCCTATAAGCCCAATTGTTAAAGCTATGCATATGAATGTTTCCTAAGACTCGTGGAGTACTTTATGTACTCACATACTACACTCAAAATAAATCTCGAAGCCTTCAATGATGGTGAGGATGACTACGACTAAATGCGCTGTGGAGTGCAGACGAAGGATATCCGGAGTACTAGGTTGCGCTCCCGGTCGAATGCTTGGTGGGCAATTTGATGGACCATCACTTGAGTTTAACTTTTAATGTTTCATTCTTTGTAAGACTTAAGGTCTTTTTGTAATAAATGGTCTTAAAATTGGTACCTTATCGTTCCTTTTATGCTATTCACGATTTGAACTTGTTATCAACGATGAGCTTATGCACTAGTTACTAATCTAGGGACGGATCTTTGAAAAATCTGAAGGTTCTAGATTTGGAAATTCGGGGTCCCATAGCGGTGGATACAAGGATAGGCGGTAGTGGGAGGCGGTGATGGTGCGGATGTGAGGCGGCGGCGAGCGAATGGTTGCGATCACGAGGAAGCGGCAGCGTTAGGGTAGAACACAGATCGTTAGGCGAGGCGGTCACGGCATAGATAAGAGGCGATAGTGTTAAGAAGCGGGGGTGGCCTTGAATCGTTAGAAGCGGCGTGGTTGCGGCGGGGAAAAGTGTGGGGTAAGCGGTTGCACAAGAAGTGGGGCATGACCTTCTTGAGAGAAAGTAAGTATTTCGTGACATGAGCCGTTAGACGAGGAAGAAAGGATGGGAGGACGAGGCGAGGTGGCGTCGGCGAGGTGGGGGACGAGATCCGGTGGGGGCGTGAGAGAGAGAGAGAGTAGATGACATAGGCGTGAAAGAAGAGAGAGGAGGGTGGGCGGCGCATGTGGGGCTGGGGCGTGAGAGAGAGGAGATGGCGCTAGGTTGTGTCTTCTTGACGCTGATCTAGGCCCTCGATGGCTCGCCGATTCAACAGAGCGCACAAGAGGATGAGAGGACGGACGATGACCAACTACAGTTCTAAGTAGTAGAGATTACTTAAAAAATGAGACTTGGCCAAATGGGCATGGGCCCGACGCAGCACGGGCAGCGTGGGATCAGGATAACAGAGCTAGAGGGGTGAATAGGAGATTTTAAATTTTAACAAATTAACAAATTTAGCCAATTAATAACTTAGTCTAAACAAGTTATACTTCTAGCTAAACAATTCAATCACACTAAACAAGCTAGAAATATAAATCACGGAAAGTAAAGATTAGAGATAACCACAATGACACAACAATGTTTTTCAGTGGTATCGAACAATGTTTTTCAGTGGTATCGAAGACTTCTTGGTCTTCACTAGTCCACGTTGAGGAAGCTTGACACCTCAAGCCAGACTCCACAATTAAGCCTTCCCTTGATTCACTATGGTTGTTCTTCCTCTGCTCAGGAGATGGTGAGCATGACGACTCCTAAGCTTGCAGGGCCTCTTCACAATCTTCTTTGAAGAGATCACAGTGCTCACCACCAAACCGTCTAGGAGTGCGGCAACACTCCAAGAGTAATAGACCAGCGATCTTCACTTGATGGCACTCAAGTGCAAATAGATCAACTAGGAGTATGAATGCACTTGAATGAATCTCAATAAGCTCACAATGAATGCACAAGAGTGTTTTTGAGTGTTGAGTGAATGCACAAAGCTCTCAAGGCTCTATAGATGTTAAATGGGCACTACGGCCTTTACTAGAAGCGGTTGGGGGTATTTATAACCCCACCAACAATTATGACCGTTGGGGACCAAACCCCAACTCTTGGTAGCGGAGCAGCCATGCGATTACAGCAGCTGATCAGACCGCCCCGGTCTGAGCACAATCAATGGCTAGAACGAGATACTAAAATACACAATATGGCGTTGGAAAACCCGGTCGAACGACGCCAACAAAGGTGCGATGCGTCCGTTTTGCCCGATCATCTGGTTTTCTGGCCGGTACAACCGATCGTGGGGTTTTCATAAATCGCCGAAAGATACAAGTGTTGCGAATTTTCATACGCCATGTAAAGTTGGAATGACGCGTGTAGTACAAGCCACTTCTAAGCGCGAGGCGTCCGATTTCGAGAAAAGAGTTTTGAAAGATTTACACTTGTTACATTTTTATTGAACCGCCTCATAAAATTCGGTATGACCGCGCCGGTATGACCGATTCTCATGAAGCGATACGATCGATTTCCATGATCGACTCACGAGGCAAAATGCATTATACGGTTTTCTTGAACGCCAACTAAAAAGCGGAATGGCCCAATGATCGGTAGTTACGCTCAAAGGCGGTCGTTCGCATGTGCTTCTCGTTAATTGTTCCTTCAAAATCTGGTACTACAGCCAAGTAAGAATCGGTCATACCGCGCAATACAGCCTTGATCCTAACTAGCGGTACTACCGATTTTGAACGAAGCATAAAAGCTTTCAAATTTAATTTTAAGTTCAAATTCAAATGCATGCATGATCCTAAATTGATCCATATGGCACAAGAACATACTATCAAGCTACTAGCCAAGATCCCTCTTAATAGTGCGACACTTATCCTATAATCCGGTCTTCCAACCAAAACTCCTAAGACCGGTAAAATAGAAAAAAGGGAACCTAGACTACTTGTACCTTGTCTTTGAGCCAAAAGATCTTCGTGTAGTCCATTTGCATGCAACTTTGCGACAATAAGTTCACCAATGGGACTTAACCTTGTAAATACTCAATAAACATGTTAATCCCATATTCACATATTATCATTAATTACCAAAACAATTTTTAGGGGCCTAGATGCTTTCACTTTAGGCTAAACCGACCCATTTAAACCGCGGCACATTCGGCCGTGTAATGTTAAATCTTGTCTTGGGGGCCAACCATGGTAGGGGTGGCGGCTTGAACGCGGCGATGGGCATTACGTCTTGCGTGCCGGTAACACGAGCTGACGAACCCTTAACTGTCGGGCGGAATGTAGCCCGTTGGCTCATCAGAACAAAAAAATCCAAAAAAATAAAAAATCCAAAAAATTAGAAAAATGTGTAGAATTGAGAAGACATGAAAATTAAAAATTGAGACAATCATATTGAAAATGTAATAAAGAGCTTTATTGATGTCCAGCGTACCTTCGTTAAAACCTTTGCCAAGTAAAAACTCAAAATAGAAAACCTTGGCAAAGGAAAAATAAATACAACCTATAGCTCTACAATTCTACATACATGATACATCTTTGTTCTATGTGCCGGTGTCATTGTCTAAGTCTGATTTTTGAACACCTCCGATAATTCTAGATTTTCCACGCAGTGTTGTGTTCATGAATCGACTTGTTCCCAATCCTTCCACAGTTAGAAGGATCTCTACCATCTCTTGTGAAACTTGTTCTTCTCTCTCTCTAATATCCTTCCAAAAAGTTGATTGGCAAAGGAAAAATAGTACAACCTATAGCTCTACAATTCTACATACATGATACATCTTTGTTCTATGTGTCGGTGTCATTGTCTAAATCTGATTTTGAACACCTCAGATAATTCTAGATTTTCCACAGTGTTGTGTTCATGAATCGACTTGTTCCCAATCCTTCCACAGTTAGAAGGATCTCTACCATCTCACTTGTGAGACTTGTTCTTCTCTCCTCTAATATCCTTCCAAAAAGTGGCAGACTCGGAGAAGCAGTAGAGAGCGAGGCGATTAACACATCACTTGCAAGTATGGATAGCAGGGATATGTTAACTTATGGGCTTGCCACCATTGCAAGATGTCGAAAGCGTTACGAGGTGAAATCCACCGTATCGCTGTCCAAATAGGTGGATAGTTCCCTCTCCTTATGTGTATTGGTTGAGCGGTATTGGTCAGAAGAAGAAGAAGCGACCTGGATTTGGACTTGGAGGAAGAGGCGCGAGAAGATCGTGCCCCACATACTTGTCTTCCCACTCGGAGGTGGGAACTCTTTGGAGGTCGTTCTTGGTAATTTGCTCGGAACTTATTTTCATACCTTTGGTAAACCTCGTTATGATCGAGAGCGAACTTACGCAAAATAGTTAGTATAGTCTAGCCCGTAGCATCACTAAGAAGATCAAGTGCAGATACCAAATGCACCAATTTTAGCCCTAGGATCTAAAACAAATACAAATGCATATAGGTAAGGGATTTCTCTCCAATATTTAAGGTATTTAGATTTCATGGAAACAATGACCTCACGTAAAACTAAGTCATTTTCATGCATTTTCAATTGAGTAGTAATCTGCAAAATAGTATGCACAATGATAGGAGATGTTGGATAGTAGAGCGACGGACAAAGCAATAGTTGCCTCGTAAAAATTTCTAAAATGGCGATTACCTTCTCAAATAGCGAACTAATGTTGCTCAATTAATAACAAAAAATGCAAATCGATTGCTAGGATAGTGTGTTTGAATAAAAGCAGAAAAAATGCTCTTGTATGGTAAAAGATGCTTAAGCATGAGGTAAGTAGAGTTCCACCTTACCTCCATGTCCAAACCGAACTTTCTTGGGCGTACACCCGTCATACAAAAGTTCTTATATTGTGCTATTCTTACGTTAGAATTATTCAAGAAAGAAATCGCATCATAAAGCTTTAATATCTGGACTCAACCTCTTGAGACCACATTTGGCTATAAGGTTGATAATATGACAAGCGCATCATTGATGTAGCAAGAACAAATCGACATATGTACTCAACACTTTGGAGTAAGAATGTCCATGGCCCTAGAGTTTGAGCGGCGTTGTCTAAGATAATTGCGAATATTTTATGCGTAAGACCAAAGTCTTCCACGACTTTGAGAATACGGTTTGCAATATTCTCCCGTGTGTGCTACATCAATTAATTTCAAACCTATAATCCTTTTCTCCATTACCCGATCGTCATTAACATAATGCACAACTACACTAAGATAATCCTCCTAGCACGACCACTCCATATGTCCGAGGTCAAGGCTAGAAAATACTGCGTACTAAATAGTTATTTTATTTTATTACGGCGTTCATTATAGTATTTCACTAGATCCACTTGTTGTTTATGCGTCAGAAAGCGGAAGAAAATCTAGGATTATCGCGATCCTAATGTAATTTTGGAAAGAAGCGGACTACGCCAAAGCCTAACGGTAAATCCTCGAAGCAATTAAACAACGAGAGATTGGCGGGCTACACGAGGATCGTAGTCGACTAGATCACCGTCTGAAGTCGAGGTTGTATTGCGATTCGTCACGCCTCATCGTCAATCCTCACTTGGTTCGATACCTTGTAGCATGTCTAAGCAAGTGCCTCGTTCCACTGTAGACTTTGCAGATAATTCATGGCGATAAATTTTACAAATAGCATATGGTACCTCATTTCATTGCGTCTTGCAGGTTGTCTGTCAAAATTGTCCCATACTCCCGATGTGAAGCGGCCTCGACCTCTTTGCTCAGGTTGCCATTTGAGCACGATCTTGATGTCGAGCATGATGTGGAACTCTAGCTTGCTCCTCTGGTGAAAACATCCGGTTCGTTTGAGGCATTATGACCGCCTCCATAGGCATAATTTAAATCAGATGAAAGTCCGAACTCACTAAGAGCAAAGCTATCGTGGGGTATCCATCTTAGCGCAAAATCGAAACTAACATTATTACTACTTTAATCTTAGCATAACAATAATTGACAATAAAAGTATTACAAAAATAGTATTGTACCTCTTTCATTTGACTTAAATGAAAATTGAAATTTCCAAATTTTGTCACAAATTTTTGAATTTTGCCAAATTAGCTCAACAGTTTGAATTTGCAACACAATTTCAAAGAGAATAGAGAATGAAGGGAGTCTTGAATGAGGGGTATGATGCCTATTTATAGAAAAAATTTGAATTTTTTATTCTTTTTACTATTTTTAAGCCCCGACGGTAAAAAAATCACTCAGCGGTCAAAAAAAGCTAGATATATTTAAGACGTCTTGCCGTCTTGAACACTGACCAGCCTCTGTTCTGTGGCTCCTTCTTCATCTCACTTGACCTCGCCCTCATGACCTCCCTCCTCGCCGTCATGCTCCCTCGCCGACCATGATCCCGCTTCCGCCTTTCACCGGCTCCTGCGACCACTTGCCTCTCACTGGCTCCCGTGACCTGCTGCGCCTCCGGGCTCCCACCATGACCTGCCGAAAGCGCCGCCTCCTCGCCTCTGGAGGTGGAGGCCTCCGCTGTTCCAGCAGGACGCCCGCCTCGGAGCCTCCTGCTTCCCCGCCGCCTTGGAGCCTCCCAGCCATGCTTGTCGAACAGCCTTGCCTCGTTGACCCCTTGACTCCTCATTTCTCTCTCTCTCCATGGCCTGTTGCTTGTGGCTTCTGTGCGATGGCGGCGCCCTCTCCTCCCTCCGCGTCGGCAACCGCCGCCGCCTCTTCCTCCGTGCATTAGGTCTTGACAGGTGCCTGCATTGCATGCCGTCTGGCCCAGCCTCCTCTCTCTCTGCCTTTCTGGTAGACAAAGTCTTGTATAGCATCCTCCTCCTCCCGCGCTCGGCCTCGTGTGCACCGTCTTGTGGCCGGTTCCGCTCGCCTCTCCTACTACAACAGTAGTCTTTGCGTGTCGTCTTTCGATGCCGTCTTGAGTAGTGCCTAGCATGATAAACCTTGTTAAATGCGATGCCTACTTACGGTCCACCGTCTTAGGAGTGGCGGCCGAACGCAGTCCATAAACGATGCAGGTGCGTCTTTGTGCTTGGTCGGATCTATCTGGTGCCGTTACTAGCCCTTTTGATCCGACCCATTTAGCCAGCTCAAAAAAAATAAGGATGGTTGCCGTCTAAGTCATCTCCAAACTCACGTTGCCGTGTCGCTAACTGGAAGCCCTCCGGTACGGCAGCGTTCCCCACCCTCCTCGCCTCCCCATTCGTTAATCCCATCGTCTTCCCCGATCCCTCTCCAGTCTCCAGTCTCCTCCCCTCCCCTTCCCTCTCTCGGATCCAACTCCCACCCCTCGCCGCCGGCGACCATGTCCAAGTACGGCACCATCCCCACCTCCTCCTCCTCCGCCGCCGGGGCCTCGCCCTCGGGGGCACCTCCCCGCTCGACTTCATCTCCCGCAAAGGCCCGCGGCACTGGCGCTGGCCACACGCCGGCCCTGGCGCGAGCTCGCGGACCTGCACGCCGTAGGGCTTCCCCCCAGCCTCGGCGACGCCTACCTCCGCGTGCGCGGCAACCTCGCCCATTTCGCCATGAACTACGCCATCGTCGTCCTCGTCGTCGTCTTCCTCTCCCTCCTCTGGCACCCCGTCTCCCTCATCGTATTCTTCGTCTGCATGGTCGCCTGGCTCTTCCTCTACTTCCTCCGCGACGAGCCGATCGTCCTCTTCGGCCGCGTCGTCGGCGACGGCGTCGTCCTTGCCGTGCTCGCCGTCGTCACGCTCGGCCTCCTGCTTCTCACCAACGCCACCGCCAACATCCTCTCCTCGCTGCTCATAGGCCTTGTGCTCGTCGTGCTGCACGCCGCGCTGCACAAGGCGGAGGACAACGTCGATGATGAGGTCGGCCGCTGGTACGCTCCCGTGCCTCCGCCGCCGTCGCACTAGTGTGAGATCGCCCGCCCTCCAATTCTCGGTTCCTTGTCCGTCCCTGTGACTGTTCAGTATCATGTACGCATTGATGTATGATTTGTTAATGTGTTCTTGTTACGCTATTGTTGATCTTGAACATAAATGCAAGTTTCCTGGTGCTTCTTTGCTGTGAGTGATTTGAAATGCATGATGCTTCTCATCTATTTGCTCGAATTCACCTGTGTAGTAATTAACTTAGAGCAACTAATTGTGCAATTGGATCTCAAATTGACGCAATCTTGCTACTTGTTTAGTTTGTATGCTAAATAAGAATTGCATGGTCAAACAGATTGCCTTTCGTTCCACAGATAATTAAGAAATTGCCTTTTCAAAGTGAGATTGAGACGTCCTGCATGTTTGTCTCTTAAACTGCAATGTACCTGATTTGTCAATAACTTGTGACAAAGAAGAAAAGAGACCTCTATGATAAAATGTTTAGTAAATAATGTTTGATTGACAGTACCCCGAGTTTGTGTGGCCTCAAACAGTTATCAGGTTATCCAAAAGATAAAAATTCCATGCATTCAAAACAGTTATAGCAATCATGTCATCTCTTTACAGCCTATGGCACTAATATACCCCCCTAATAGTTGCCAATTGTGTATCTATGTGTCTGTTGTTTCATGGTGGGCGGAATTATTGTAAGTGCCAGCCAAAGGAGATGGACGTTATGCTGAAATTTTAGAAATGTTCTCAGGGACAACAGTGGCCCAATAGGGCGTACTAATGAGAGTCAGTTCGGAAGGAGTGGGAGGCAATTCCTTCCCCACTTCTCTTGGCATTAGAGAGGTACAGCTGACGAGCAGTTGAGTGAAGTAGCTAAGCGGTTTGTTGGGGGCAGAGTCCTGACCTTGAATTTGAGGGCAAAAAGTAGTCTGTTATAAAAGTTTGATGAGATGCAGCCATGAAGTTTTGTAAATTTGCGAGTTGCAAATCTTCTTTTGTTGAATATTGATGCTAAAGTTCATGTATGTAACATTAATAAACTCCTTGTTACATCTGAATGTTGTGCTGATTGAGTTCACCATTAACCCATATGGCAAGTTCACCATTGACCCATATGACAACATTAGGGGCTATTAAATTGCCTAATTGGTTTTGGAGAGAAGTGAGAATAGTTAGTGTGAACCGTTTTTGATTGTGCACCTATCAAGGTAATTTAAAATTTCACTCAGGTTGAAGGAGATGGAAGAAATGACTATCAGAGAGAACACAATGAGCAGGAATGTTGTAATACATAATGACATACAATTCTGCTTAATCTGCTACTTCCTTTTTCTTTTTGCTTTGTAGTTCATGCAGTTAGTATACCCAACTGACATCTCTTTACTATTTACCATTTTGTTGTTTTACTTCTACTGTTTTTCTTCCTAAACTCTGAATCCTTGTCGCTACTTGTAATTTCGATGGCCAGAGCCCAGAAGGCATACTCGAAAACCCTAGATTTTATTGTACCTACTTTACTCTTATGTTAAAGCTATGCCGTCTCCAATCTGGAACTGAAAATCCCAAAATCCCTGTCTTGATCACTGTTCTTCAGTTTTACATTTGAGGGTCTGATAAAATGGTATCAGAGCCCAGATGATCCTTGGCGGCGTGGTGCTTGAGCAGTTCTTGAATAGCGAAGGTTGGGGAACGAGTTCCTCGGTAAAATACCTAAGCTAGTTCAAGAAGGCGTAGTCTACCAAAGAAAGGTGAGTGGATTTCTTTGCAGTAAGGGTTGGAAGATTCACTATCTTCTTGTGAAATCCCCAGACTGCTAAGAAGGTAGCGACTGATACCAAAGGGATGCCGAAGGTTGTTAGATCTGGTGAAGAGGAATTTGGGCTAGCCTTCATGGGAGACATTGAGGCGTGAAGAAGGAGATGACGTGGATGCAGAAGCAGATTGAGGAAAACTCAGAAAGCTCTAGAGTTCAGCTGGAGCAATGTCATGAAAAAGTCCAAGAGAACTCATCTAAACTGGATCTGATGATGGAAATATTGAAGTCAATGATGGATAAGAAAGGTGATGGGGAGGTGGCAAGTAATTTGGCAGCCATGGAGGGTGAAGCCAGTCAATGGCCAGGCCATCAGAGTAGCCTATTTCCCTTTCCAGCAGGACACCCAGTTGCAACTCCCGGTAGTGGACATTCAGTGGCTCCTAGAACGAACACAAGTTCACTAATGCAGGGTACGTTCCCAGTTCCTTTTGTATGCCATTAACACCCAATACTGGATCCTTGTTAGTGCATCAAGGTTCGGTTGTGCAAGCATCTAGGTTGAACATACCTTATCAGATTGATGACCCAATAGTGAATGGCTATCAGTCCAATACAGTCAATGGGACTTTTGGGGTGAGCATGTATCCAATGGTTATGGCAGATGGAACTTTTGCTCCTCAGTTTACCAGTTCAAATCCTCCGTTTGTACCTCCATACATATCAACACAAAACCCAAATTCGTACTATCCTGTAGGTTTTGTTCCACCTTTGAGAAGTGAGATCCCTGGGAATTATTCATGGCCAAGAGCTCCATAAGCACATTACAATAACCAGTACAATCAACAATTCAGTAGGGAGGGGCAAGTCAGAGTTTCCAAAATTTGATGGAGCACAGTCAGAATCATGGATTAGGAAGGCTGAGGAATACTTTGAATTAGCCAAAACACCTGAGGAACAAAAGGTTTCAATAGCTGAGGTATATCTCATTTGGTAGAAATCGATCGAGGGTAAGTAGCAACGAAATTGATACTAGACCTTTGTCATGGCAGCATTTTTGTAATATGATCAAGCAAAGGTTTGCAGCGGAAACAAAGTATGAAATTACTGAAACCTTCAAAGCATTAAATCAGGAAGGGACAGTCGAAGCTTACATTGATAAGTTTGAGAAATTGATGATTTTGGTTAAAAGAAACAATCCTGCTTGAGGGAAGAATACTTCTTGGAGTACTTTGTGACAGGTTTAAAGGGGTATATCAAAACACCATTGAAATCATTGGAGCCAAGAACCTTGGTGGAAGCTTATTCTCATGCTAGGAATTATGAAACCAGCCAAGCCTATAGGAAGAATGTGCCATGGAATTCAAATAGCAATTCTAGAGGGTAGTTCCAGGTTGGTACACAAAACAAATGGAAGGGTGCTGGAGCAAGATTAGAGTCTAGTGACAAGGCTACTGCTAGTAGTGGAAATAGATGGAATGGAGGAAAGTGTTTTAAATGTAATGAACCTTGGGTACCTAGTCATAGCAAGGTTTGTAAATTCCAAAAACAACTTCACTTAATTACCATTGAAGATGAAGATGATGTGAGTGAAGAGAACATAGAAGGGGGTTTGCTACACCTCCTAGCAGTCCAGAACATAAGAATGAGGAAGAGGAGGTACAGGTTTCAGTACATGCTATTACTGGGACCAGTTCAGGAACTAGTACATTCACCTTGAAGGTTAAGATTGGAAAAATCATTGCTATTGCACTAGTAGATAGTGGTAGTACTACTACTTTCATTACACCCTCTGCTACTATAAGGTCTCAATGTAAAATCAGCAATCATACCCAAATCAAAGTTGCAATAGCAGATGGCAATACCCTTAGTAGTGATTCCAAATGCCTTGGTTTACCATATGAGATACAAGGGGAGGAGTTTATTACTGATTTCAGGCTCTTGGAACTCAAAGGATATGACATTATGTTTGAGAGTGATTGGATTTATGATCACAGTCTAGTAAGACTCAACTTGAGAACTAGAACTTTTAGTATGTGGAAGGATGGGAAGAAGAAGGTAAAATTTGGTGATGAGACTTATCCAACTGAAAATTGTGTTATAAATGCATCACAATTGAATAGAATGATGAGTAAGGGAGTGACAGGAGCGGTCCTATACTCAAAGGTTGTATTGAAAACTGGAAGTATAGAACAAAGCACACTACCTGAGATTCAGTCAGTTCTGAATAAGTTTGCTAATGTGTTTCAAGAATCAAAACAATTACCACTAGTAAGAGAATGTGATCATACCAATCCTCTAGTACCTGATGCCAGACCTGTCAATGCAAGACCTTATAGATTACCTCATTACAAGAAAGATGCTATGGAAGGTTTGATTGAACAACTGTTGAAGAATCATACCATAAGAAACAGTGGGAGTCCATATTCCTCTCCAGCTATTTTAGTCAAGACGAAAGATGGTACATGGAGGCTCTGTATTGATTATAGACAGTTGAATGCTAACACAATCAAGAATAAATATCCAATCCCCATTATTGAAGATTTGCTAGATGAGCTGAATGGAGCTAAGTATTTATCCAAAATAGACCTTAGATCTGGCTACCATCAAATCAAAATGGAACCCACTGACATTTTTAAGACTGCATTCAGTACCCACACAGGCCATTTTGAATTTATAGTTGTGCCTTTTGGATTGACAAATGCCCCTACCACCTTTCAGTCACTCATGAACAAAATATTGTTACCATTTCTCAGGAAGTTTGCTTTAGTCTTCTTTGATGATATTCTTATTTATAGTCCAACTGTGGAAGAACACAAGGAACATTTGCAACAAGTATTAGAGGTGTTGAGACAGAATCAATTATATGCCAAGCTAAGCAAATATGTGTTTGGGCAACTACAAGTGGAGTACTTGGGTCATATCATTAACCATACTGGAGTATCCACAGATCCAGAAAAGGTGATTGCAGTTAAAGAATGGCCTATACCTCAAAATATAACTCATTTGAGAGGGTTCTTGGGGTTAGTAGAATATTATAGAAGGTTTATTAAAGGTTTTGGGATAATTTGTAAACCAATGTTCAATGCCCTCAAAGAGGCTTTGATCAATGCTCCTGTATTAGCCTTGCCTGATTTCAGTCAACCTTTTGTATTAGAAACTGATGTGAGTAGCTATGGGATTGGAGCTGTACTTATGCAGAAGGGAAGGCCTATATCCTTTATGAGCAAAGCAATTGGACCAATAAATACAGCAATGTCTACTTATGACAAGGAAGCCTTAGCCATATTGGAGGCTATTAAAAAGTGGAAGCATTACCTCATGGGGGCCAGTTTAATCATTCGAACTGATCAACAAAGCTTGAGGTACATTTCTGATCAAAGGTTGATTGATGGAATCTAGCATAAGCTAATGATCAAATTAATGGGATACAACTACAAGGTGGAGTATAGGAGATGAAGGGAAAATAAAGTAGCTGATGGTTTGTCTAGAGTCCCTCATGTTGAACAAAATATGGCGATTACAATGGCCATTCCGGTGTGGATTTCTGAAGTGATTCAAAGTTATCAAGATGATGAAAATTGCTAAGAACTAGAAAGGAAGTTGAGGGTTGATGCCAACAGCATACCCACCTATACCTTGCAGAATGGCTTGTTGAGGTACAAAGGAAAGATCGTCATTGGAACTAGCACAAACTTGACAAAATAGATATTGATTTCCTTTCATGACTCAGCACTGGGTGGGCATTCTGGAGAAAGAGCCACATATTAGAGATTGAAGTTGCTATTTTATTGGCCTAGGATGAAAAAGGAAGCAACAATCTTTGTGAAAGAGTGTGATGTCTGCCAGAAAAACAAGTTAGAAAACATTACATATCCAGGTCTGTTGCAGCCATTACCCATTCCTGACATGGCTTGGGTTCACATAACCTTAGACTTCATTGAAGGACTACCTAAGTCAGAAGAAAAATATGTCATTTTGGTAGTGGTAGACAATTTCACCAAATATGCCCATTTTTTTTATCTTTGAGACACCCATACACAGTACAGAGTGTAGTTGATCTTTTCTTAGATAATATTTGCAAATTACATGGTTTACCCATAGTGATTATCTCCGATAGAGATAGAATATTCACTAGTACCTTATGGCAAGAACTCTTTAAGGCCCTAAGGGTTAAGTCGAGGTTGAGTAGTGCATACCACCCTCAGACAGATGGACAAACAGAGAGAGTAAATCAATGTTTAGAGAACTACTTGAGATGCATGACCTTTGCTAGTCCAAAGAAATGGCATTCTTGGTTATCTCAAGCATAATGGTGGTACAATACATCCTTCCATACAGCCTTGAAGATGACCCCATTTGAGGCATTGTATGGTATGAAGCCACCCCTAGTTAATGAGGCTATGTTACATGATGCCATAGAGGAGGCCAGGGATAGGTTGCAGGCTAGAAGGGTTGCTATGGATACCATCAAAACCAATTTGGAGAAGGCTAGCTCTAGAATGAAGCACTTTGCTGACATGCATAGAACTGAAAGAACATTTGAAGTGGGAAGAATGGTATACCTAAAGATGAAACCTTATAGACACAATGCATTAGGACTGCATAGAATTTTGAAATTACACTCTAAGTTTTATGGTCCTTTTAGAGTGTTAGAGAAGATTGGCAGGGCCGCATATAAGCTTTTGCTCCCTGATGGTTGTCAAATCCTCCTGGTCTTTCATGTCAGTCAATTAAAGGGGCACATTGGGTCTAAGGTAGTGCCTAGCAAAGAGTTACCATTGGTGGATGAGGAGGGACACATTCAGACAGAGCCGACTGCTGTTCTGGAAAGAAGAGTAATTCCAAGGAACAATGAACCTGTAGTTCAATGGAAGATCCACTGGGCAAATCTATCTCCTGAAGTTGCAACATGGGAGGATGCTGACTTCATAGCACGAATCTTTCCACAATTTCATCCTTGAGGACAAGGATATGAAGGGAGGGGCATTGTCAGAATCTTTGAATCTGAATTGCCTGTGGACATTATCGCTGGTGAGTCGGTTTTCATTTCAGTTATCCGATGGTGGAGAACGATGGATACCGGTTCAATTAATGAAATCATATGGTGGAGATGCCGTGAACGTTCAGACTAGGGCGAATGTTGTGCGGACCAGATTGCAAGATAACCTTTCAAACAGATCTAACGGTTGGAAGATGGTGTGAACATTCGGACCAACCGAAGAACGTGTGGACCAGATTGCAAGATAATGTTTCACTTAGATCCAACGGCTGAGGACGACCCGTTTGTTTACTGTTTACCATTTTGCCGTTTTACTTGTACTTTTTTCTTCCTAAACTCTGAATCCTTGTCGCTACTTGTAATTTCGATGGCCAGCGCCGTATAAGACCATCACCCTTGTAATCCCAAAGGCATACTCGAAAACCCTAGCTTTTATTGTACCTACTTCACTCTTATGTTAAAGCTATGCCGTCTCCAATCTGGAGCTGAAAATCCCCAAATCCCTGTCTTGATCGATGTTCTTCAGTTTTACATTTGAGGGTCTAACAATCACCAAGGAGACGTGGGTGCGCACCGATGAGGCGAAGGGCTACGCCGCGATTGCGTGGGAACTGTATTCCCCAATGTTTAGTATTTGACTGCTTAAAACTCCTGTTGAGATCACCTGAACTAATGTCTTAGCTTCGTCAGCAACATCACCGCAGAGAAATGTAGTGGACGTATCACCATGATAACCCTGAGAAATTGAACATATGCATACCATATAAATGCAATGGAACAATTCAGAAAATGACGGTAGCATAAGCATATTAAAAGATCAACCCTGCAGCAGTCCATATCTACATAGACTGATGGGACTGAACTAATATATAGGCTGGATATGCAAATACAAAATCCATGCTCTACCTAGAATTTGCATTCTCTCATAAAAAGAAAGGAAGGCTGGGGTGTTTGTGCATGACCAGGCAAGAAACCACTAGAATAGGATATCCACTAGAAAATCACTACAAAGGATATCCTCCAGAAAAACAAAGCACTGATGCCAATTAAATAAGCACTATGGTTTCTATCTTTATTTTTTGGAGATGGAAGCCAAGGATCAAAATCCCGGCTCTCGTCCGTTGGACCATGGGACGAACAAGTCATAGACCAACACGTGGCGCTATCGTCCATCCGGCTACGGGATGGACAAACCGCGAGCCGACACACGCTATTTTTGCTAATACTGCTTTAAATATGCCATTTAGGAAAAAAAAACTTCGCAGAGACTAACAGAGAAGAAGGGGGCAAAGGGCCTCATCGCACAACTGCCTCTTTCTCTAGCTCCCTTCTCCCATTTTGTCTCTTTGGGAATCTAGCCGCTGTCGTTGCCTCTTTAGGGCTGAAAAAATAGCTTGAAACAACCTGTTCGAGCTCATTACGACTCGAGCTGGACTCGTGAATTTTTAAGCTGACCCAAGCCCTCTGTTTGGCTCATGAAAAAAACGAAGCTCGAGCTGCCCGGCTCGCCAATTGGCTCGTGACTGTGCAGTCGCTGCTTCACGTTTCGGCTCATTCCCCCACCGGGCCTGCTCTCTTTCCCCATCCATCCGGCCTGCTCCCTTTCCCCATCCCACCCACGGCACCCCCCCCTCCTCCACCTCCCAGATTCGCCGCCGACGGCCAGCAGCAGCCATCCACACCGCGCCTCCTCCGCCGCTCTCTCCTCCGGACTCGCCGCCTCCTCCGCGCCAAGGTGCTCCGCCGCCACCCGGTCCTCCTCTCCCACCTCCTCTCTCTACGCTCCGCCTCCGCCTCCCTCTCCTCCACCCCATCCATCCGTTCCCGACGCCCTCGCGGAGCTGCCCTTGCGGCCTCGCCGGCGTCGCCGCGTCCTCCGCCCTCGCAGAGCTGCCCGTCTTCCCCGCATACCACGCGCCATGGCGGCGAAGTCGCAGACGGCGGACGTGGAGGCCGGGCTCCTCGCCCACCTCAAGTCCAACGGCGAGATCCCGGACTCCCGCTCCTTCGCCTCCTCCCTCGGCGTCCCCCACAAGGAGCTCGAGGACGTCATCAAGAGCCTCTCCGCCTTCCGCATCGTTGAGAGCTCGGTGCCCTTCTTCTCCTTCTTCTCTCCCTCTCCCAAACGCCCAACTTTATCCCAACCCCCAACCCGCAAACCCTAACAGATCGCTTTCCCGCAGGACATCACCAAGGAGACGTGCGTGCTCACCGATGAGGCGAAGGGCTACGCCGCGAGGGGCTCCCCCGAGGTGCAGCTCGTCGCTGCCATCCCACCGGAAGGCGCCTCCAAGGGCGCGCTTAAGGTGATGTTTCTTCTTCTTCTGGGCTTTAGGAGCAATTGGAGTGGAGGGTTTGGGTTCCGGAGAATGCTGACGTTTAGATTCGTGCATTGTAGGAAAAATTGGGGGACGTCTTCGACATTGGAATGAAGGCAGCCGCGAAGAACAAATGGATTGGGTTCGAGAAAGGAAATAAAGACCTCATCTTAAGAAAAGTATAGAGTTGAGCTCAGTGTGCAGTTTCACTGTTCTTTTGTGCTTTGGGTGCAATGTTTGTGTGTGCAAATTTGGAACTTCTTAGTATGCCATAGCAGATTTTCTCATTTTTCTTTTATGAAGTCAATTCATGTCTGGATTATAGATGTAGAAAATGGCTGTCTGCAATTCAACTGTTTTCGTGTGCAATTACTGGGTCTGTGTTTACTCAAGAAGGTCTGTCGGGAGTGCTTTTACATGTGTTTCGGCTTTTATCGCTAGGCATGATATCTAACATTTCGCTCTTTGTTTTATTCAGGTTGAGGGCATCAAGGATGAGCTGCAAGAGCAGCTTAAGAGGCTAGAGAATGGGGAGGTTTGTGTTGCTTGCGGCTCATCATTCATCCCATAATTTGCTTTTTCATTGCTACTGTTTGCTGAATTGTGTATTGGTACAGCACAAATAGTTGTTAGGTTCATTTAAAAAAAAACCAATACTAGTTGTTAGGTACAAGGTTGTCACGGTGCTTCTGGCCGGTCGCGGCGACCCCAAGGCGCCAGGACATCCAGGTGCCTAGACGGTGATTAGACGATAACATATATTAGGCATAATAGAAAAAAAGAAGAATAGATGACAGATAAGCCACTACCCACTCAGCCGACAATTCCACTCAGGCCCAAAAGCCCATCTAAGGCATTCACTCCCTCCTCCCGTGTACTAATAGCACCAGGCCACCACCTTATCCTGTCCATGTGTGAATAGCAGAGGAGGGCGAGCAGCACCATCCACTCATCCAGCATCCCGAGCTGCAGAAGAGAGACGCGAGCAGCATAGAGGACTGCGATGGGCGACGAGCAGCAGAGAAGATCAAGGGAGGGAGGAGCAGAGAAGAAAGGAGAGGGAGGGATAGTACTTGCGAGGCGATGGCGGAAGGCAGGGAGGCAACGATGTCTTGTGGACAGCGGCGGTGGATGCGGATGCGAGCTGGAGAGGGTTGACAACCGGTGGCGGTAACTAGGGATCCCTCCCAGGCCTGAGCCCTCTCTCCTCCTCTCTCTCGAGTCTCCTAGAAGCCAGACTTAGCCTCTCTCTCTCTCGTAGACCACTCCCAGTCTAGGCGAGCGTCCATCGTCCACTGCTGGCCAACTGGACGACATGTCGTCGACTAGGTGACGCCATGGCGACAGATGCCGTGACAACCATGGTTAGTTAGTACCAAGTTCTCTATCTGATCTGTCAGTGCATTGGACCCTTTTAACTCTGCTGAGTTTGGTACTGTGCACAAAATACAGTTATCCTGTATTACAAGATGTTGTTTGCTGTTTTTTTATGCATACTACTGTGGATTGTTTACCTTTTTTTTTATGAAAATCATTTTTTATGTAGGCTGTTTCTGACAAAGTGATAGATGACTTGAAGAGAAGAAAGCTCATTACAAAAGAGTAAGTACCTTGTTTCAAGAGATGCGTTCTTTTTGTAGTGTATTACGTTGATTGTACTAATTTTTACATCTGCTTCGATGATTTACAGGAAATTAATTTGGTACTCACTAAAGAAAGGATCTCAATTTGTTGCAAAGAGAAAAGCTTTGGCAACTGATGTGACACGAGAACATCTCAAGAGGTAATCTGATGTCATTTCTCTCAATCTAATCTCAGAAATTGGGCAGGAAACCCCCTGCTTGTTGACTATATAATCTAACTCTGATATATCATGAACGCGCATCCACATAGAAAACTATATGCTCCACATTGCATTTTCTGTTGCCTGGCTGTTAGCTCCCCTGTTTTTTGCAACGATGCTATTAGATGTCAGTGTCCTATCATAGTATTGTTTTTGCCAGGATTGAACTGTTTCACGTACTCTGTAAATCAGTACAGGTGTTATCGTGTTAAATTTACCATTTTAACTATTGTATATTTATATGTATACCTATTAATGCATGTGGTGTCTTTATAATTTGTCTTTTTTAATGTTCTATGTGGATATGAAATGTTATATATGTTACATTATCTTTAAAGACTTGTGATATTTTCATTTTTAAACGAAATTTCTGTCCTGAAGTGGTGATTGGAAGGAGTTGGAATTTAAAGACTATAATTTTGGAGCTCAGGGACAACCTATCGCGATAGGTTATGTGCAACCTTTGTTGGAGGTATTTTTTTATAGTTGCTCCAGTTTTCCATACAGCTTTTCTGATAAATCAAATAACTCAAAACTATAAATTGGTGATTTGCATTCAGGTCCGTGAGGAAATCCAGAACATATTTCTTCAGATGGGGTAAATAAAAATAATTTGTTCATGATATTTGCATGGCAAGGTGTATTCAGAAAATGAATTAATTCATTATACTGATGTAACAGTTTCAGCGAAATGCCGACCAACAATTTCGTTGAGAGCAGGTGCGTTATAATATTTGCACTCCACAGAAATAACCATAAGCATAGTACATCCTCCTCCCTACCCCCCAATGGTCTTGCTTCAGCTGACAATGATGCCGTGTTATAAAATAAGGCGAAATTTTCAGCTTCCTACATACTGCTTATTGGTCCATACCTCGTACCAGTAGATCTTGTCAACAATCTTGAAGTTCTTCTACTTGGGGTACTAGATTGGAGACAACACCATATGACTATTTTAATATAATGTAACATATTGAACATATCACTATTTGCTGGATAAGGGTCCATATATTCCTAACATTGCATATGATTGCTGCTACTTTGGTAGTTTCTGGAACTTTGATGCATTGTTCCAGCCACAACAGCATCCTGCTCGGGATTCACACGATACGTTTTTCCTCAAAGGTAAGGTTCTGTTCAGTCTTAAGATCAAAGTTGGATGTAAACCATATACAATTATTAATTGATCAAATTTTGCAGCCCCTGCTGCTACAAAACAATTGCCTGAGGACTATCTTGAGAAAGTAAAGCAAGTTCATCAATTGGGGGGTTATGGCTCCAAAGGGTATGTTCAGGTGTTTTTGTTGCAATTTAACCACAAGTTTATAATATGGGATTGTTGTCTGCAGATATGGTTATGACTGGAAGCGAGATGAAGCAGAGAAAAACCTGCTTCGTACTCACACGACTGCAGTTTCAACAAGGATGCTATACAAGCTTGCACAGGAGGTAAAGCAACTAAGTGATGCTTATTTTATCACTTTTTAGTTGCATTGTTACTTTATAATCTTAGTTTGACTAATTAGTGAAGGTGATATCAATTTACTTTTATGTTCAGTTGAATTATTCATGAGATTTATTTTCTTTGATAATCGCCATTGACCTTTCAGAAACCTTTTGCTCCTAAGAGATACTACTCCATTGACCGTGTTTTCCGCAATGAAGCTGTGGACCGAACTCATCTTGCGGAATTCCATCAAATAGAAGGTAAGTGTTTTCTTGTTTCTTGCCTATGGGTGTTTTATTGATCGATGTTTGGTCCATATCTTGGATGACATATATAACCTTCTGGCAAGGAAGCTAATTATAGTGGTTCTTATTTCAGGTCTTATTTGTGATTATGGATTGACGCTTGGTGATCTGATTGGTGTATTGGAGGATTTCTTCTCGAGTCTAGGTGCTAAGAAATCAACGTAACTTTGTCATAATATTTATGAATCTTGCAGTTAGTTTTATAAAAATTGTACCATAACATCATAATCAACTATTCCGAGAACTTTTGTGTTGCATGCTCATCTGCATAATATTCAATCTTGCAGTTAGTTTTATAAAAATTGTACCATAACATCATAATCAACTATTCTGAGAACTTTTGTGTTGCATGCTCATCTGCATAATATTCAAGAAGTTAGCTTCTTAGGGATGCATCACTATCAAGATGAATAGAAAACATGACTAGAGGATGGACATTTTTATTTTTACGTGAGTGTTAAACAATGTTTTCAGTAACTTTGTGATTATGTGCTTTGCTATGTGCTGATAAAATTGATTGCTTGATGCCTTGTTCTTGTCCTCTTTCCTTGAACCTCACTAATGTTGTATTCCCAGTGCAGAACCCTCGTAAATTGACCCTGTTGTAATAATGATGCTATGCTCTGTCTGTAGAAACACAAGAAAATTGTTTATTAATTATTAGTCTGCTTGTCTTGTACTCTTGTGAATTGTCTCTATTTAGCTTGTGTATTCCCAAGATAAATATTGTATTGTGTATGTTGCCTACTGCCAGATAAGTTCTAACAGTGAGGCATTCACAAGTCATCCAATCCACAACTGTAGCGTCTGTCCTGTATCTCTACTACATCCAGCAATCTTTATACATTGGGATTTAAGAATGTTACCTCTCTTTTTTCTGACTTTTAGGCGTGTCAAAGCTGCGTTTCAAGCCTGCCTACAATCCGTACACTGAACCAAGCATGGAAATTTTCAGGTCATAAACAGTTTTGCCTGCTATTATTTTCATTATCCTTGTTGTCCAAAATCATTGTTGCGTTTCTGTTTTCAGTTACCACGAAGGTTTGAAGAAATGGGTAGAAGTTGGTAACTCAGGCATGTTCAGACCTGAGATGTTACTTCCCATGGGACTGCCAGAGGGTGTTAATGTTATTGCTTGGGGTCTTTCACTTGAAAGGTATAACTGAGCTACTTCGTAGTGAGGTTTTCCTTATATGCATTTACCTGTTAATTCGGGCCTATTGTCAAAATGTGTCATCTTTGGAATCCTTGTTTTGCAACTAATGTCTTCAGTAAACAGGATCAAATATTAGTCGAACTTTGCGTTGTCTCTTTTTTTCTTTTCCTTTTTCTTTTTTGGCTGAAACTTTGCATTATCTAACAAATTGCGAGAAAGCTTTTTTTTTCCTTTTTTCAAGAATCAAATTGCAAGAAAGTTTGCTGACCATAGTTTGTTGCTTAATCCAGGCCAACAATGATTCTTTATGGCATTGACAACATACGGGATCTCTTTGGGCCAAAGGTATTGTGCTACGCAGAACTTCTTTCCTGTTAATATGAGCATGTACTCATTGTATGATCTTTCCAGGTTGATTTCAACCTCATCAAGAGCAACCCGCTCTGCCGCTTGGGGCTGCAGTAAGCCACCCAAAAGTTTGTTGGAACTGATTCAAGTGACAATACTTGTTGGGTTGATCAGTTGTTGAACTGGAAGGAATTTTTGCTGTTTTACCTTGCAATTCACAAGCATATGTGCATTTAACAGAAGTTCAAAATTTATCGAGTCTGAAGTTTTTGTATTACAATTTTGGATGCTATGAGATTGCTAGCAATTTTGGGTGGTTCATGTTCAACGTTTTGCGAATTTTGATACGTACATCTTTCCATCCTTGGTTTTTGCTGTGTTCAGTATCCGTGTACTTGTGTAGATGTACGTCTTTTCCACGAGCATTTTCGCTCATTTCACTCGTAATTCGTCACTAATTCATTATTTCGAGTCCATTGTATCTGCATGGGTACAACGGTACTTATATGACAACCAGCGGCCAGACACTGGGCACGCATGAGGCATCAATGCACAGGTGCTGATCGAAACAGCCTGTTAATAATTATACACTGATAGATCGTATAATCAAGTCTGATCAGCACATAGTGAACCAACAGTAGTACAAATAATGAACAAAATTCCTCAGTCATCCTTGGGCAAAATTGCACTTCACATCTAGAAGTCGAAGTTCCCATGTTTCCCTTATAAACTCGATCGATTCCTCTCTGAACGTTTGGCTTGCTGCTCACAGTCGCTATCAGCTCCAGCATCGCCTTTAGTCCTCCCTATGCCTAGTTTTGGCAAGCCTCCATTCAATCCATCCAGTAAGACATGCTTTGCATAATTTCTGCAAAGCCAGGATTTCATCCAATGTTCAGTTACTTCAGTAAAAGCATCAAAGAAGTTTCAAGATAACAAAACCAGTGCAAATTCATGTAGTTAAATCCTTGGATAAAAAGTTCATAAGGGCAAGGAAGAGGCCCCTCAGCACTGATGGACGACTCGGTATGTTTCAATAGATTAGGGGATGCATAAGGTGCCTTGAAACATATCATGTGCGTGTAATTTTCAAATAATTTGAAGAAAATAATTGTCACTGCATGAGGAATTATTCAAATACATTAACAGCTTATTCTGATGTACCATAAGAGCTCAGAGAGTAAATCTGGAAGGTGTAAAATTTCACATGAATGTTGTCACAATACCTGGCTAGAAATGTAGCCAGAACGTTCACATGTTCCTTGCTCTGGCATCCTCGTTGTTGTGGAGATCCTAAAATTTTCACCAGATTTTATGATGTCCAATATAGCTCTAGGCCTGCATCATTGATAATCCACTGAGTCAAGGCTACTTAAGTAAGATACAAACATTGCAAAAGATAGAAAGAAACTTTTGTCTTGTGGGTGACAGCTGGTATATATTGACAGATCAAGAAATTTGAAATACATACGAAAAATTAACCCTTCCTTTGGACAACAAAGTCTTTACCTCATCCTTTCCAAATCTTTAATAAACTCGCGAGCAAATCCACGGTATGCATTTGGTGAATAAATGCCTGAATAGTGTGTGTGTGAGAGCGAGAGAGAATCAGATAAACATAATCTCAATGTTGATAGAAACTGATCGCACTTGTCATGTGCAGCAGTTTAGGAATTCTCAAATTAGGAAGTTGCAATTAGGCAAGTTTACTATAGGAAAGTCTCATTAGGGAAGTTTGCATTAGGAAGGATAATACCTTCCAAGTCAGTCATTATTGCATTAGGAAAGATAATACTTTCCAAGTCAGTTTGTGTCCCTTTAAATTAGGAAAGATATCCTTTAGAAAAGAGTCCTAGTTAAGGAAGAATAAGAGTCCTATTTGCAATCAGATTGTACTCCTATATATAGGAGATAAGAGGTTAATAGAAAATCAGCAAAGGATTGGGTTATTCCCCAATCTCCCTTGCACCAAAACCCTGCCTGTGCTACTGTTCATCGCACGCTACTGTTCACCACGCTGTACTGTTCATCCGCATGCACTGTTCATTCGCGCTACTGTTCATCCGCGCCGCAGCCACGACGTCTCGACGCAATCCTCATCCCCCGGAGTTGATTCTCCCCTCCGCCTCCGCTCCCAGCGCTCATCCCCTGACATCTTGGTATCAGAGCCAACCGTTGCTCCTTCCACCATGTCGAGCAACGGCGGTGACGAGGAATTCCAACAGTTTATGCGCCAGTTCGCCAGGGATACGGCAAAAACTCTTGCGAGTATCCTAGCACGTAATGAAGTATTCTTGGCGCGCATGGAGGACACCCGCCAAATGAGGAGGCGACAAAGATGGAGAAACCGCCGCATGGGCGAGGGGCCAAGGAGTTCTTGCCCGGTCGGACCGCCCAGCGAAACTCGAGATGTCGCCTTCGCCCAACCAACGCCGCACCTTCACGCGGCGGCGGCAGGGAGCTCATGGAGGAGCTCCCCGCGAATTCGCCGGTCTTCGACGACCCGTGGGCTCCCATCGCCGCGCATGATCACGACCACCGCATCCACCTCATGCCGGGCACCGGTAGCGGTGGTGGTTCACCTATAGATACCCATCGCAAAAGGACAAGCTGGAGTGTCAATGCCTTTGCCGAGTTAACACAGGCATTATCGGTATAGCAGTTTTGCCTTTCTCGCGCCTATGCTTTTGGTCAAGAAGAAGGGCGGCTCTTGGCCCTATCGTGTCATCTCCATGATTAATGAGGTCGCGTCTCGCTTGGACTTGCCCAACTCGCGTTTACAAGATGTTTTTCACGTGAATCTCTTGAAGAAGTATGACGACCTCCCTCCTCAAGATCCACCGCCATTGCCGCCCCTCCTTTATGGCCAAGTTATTCCCACGGCCACAATGATCCGTGCTCGCTTGTCTCGAGCTAAGCGACAAGTCGGTTCAATGGGAAGGACTTCACGTTCTTGTCGTCATGGGAAGATGTTATCGTATTTGAGCGTCTTATCCCTCTTTTATTTCGAGGACGAATTTGTTTGTCAACGGAGGAGAGATGTCATGTGCGGCGATTTAGGAATTCTCAAATTAGGAAGTTGCAATTATGCAAGTTTACTATAGAAAAGTCTCATTAGGGAAGTTTGCATTAGGAAGGATAATACCTTCCAAGTCAGTCATTATTGCATTAGGAAAGATAATACTTTCCAAGTTAGTTTGTGTCCCTTTAAATTAGGAAAGATATCCTTTAGGAAAGAGTCCTAGTTAAGGAAGAATAAGAGTCCTATTTGCAATCAGATTGTACTCTTATATATAGGAGATAAGAGGTTAATAGAAAATCAGCAAAGGATTGGGTTATTCCCCAATCTCCCTTGCGTCAAAACCCTGCCTGTGCTACTGTTCATCGCGCGCTACTGTTCACCATGCGGTACTGTTCATCCGCGTGCACTGTTCATTCGCGCTACTGTTCATCCGCGCCGCAGCCGCGACGTCTCGACGCAATCCTCATCCCCCGGAGTTGATTCTCCCCTCCGCCTCCGCTCCCAGCGCTCATCCCCTGACAGCACTAGTCAACAGAGTTTGTGGTATACATTACTTCAAGTTTGGCGGAAGAAAGTTGAGTAGAATTATACTAATGCGTATGATATTAGTCAAAAAACAAAGCATTGACTACAGAATGCTATAGGGAATTCTTGAAAATCTATGCACAGGAAAGAACCAGAAATTACATTCTGTGGAGAAGTAATCCAGCTTTTTGAAATATGCATACGTGTCTATAGTCAAGGATTTAAATATCATCAAAATATGCTTGATGAGTAAAGCATAATAACACATGAAAAATATATGATATATTTCATAGTAAGGATATATAACAATCTCCTCCTCATAGGTGTATTTGAAAGGCTTGCATCTTGGGATTGGTCCATCTTCACCAGTAGTTATAAATGTACATCGACTTAACCTATAAAAGAGCAGTGTTAACATCGACATCGACCCAAAAATATAAAAAAGGAAACATAGGAAAATAGCATACCCTACAAGGCTACAATTAACATTTACCTTGCAATATGACCAGGCAAAATATTCAGCAAGACAGTTTCTGCAATGTCATTTGCATTATGCCCAGTTACAATTTTATTAGCTTTCAAGAGAGCAGCACCTCGGTCTAGTGCCTACAAAGAAAAGAATGATCATTGAAGAACCAAGTTATCACTATGAAAAAAATGCACCATACAAGCAGGTAAGAACTACCTGACGTCGAAAAACACCACAAAAAGTACAATTGTTTTTTAGGCCAATTGCTTTCACAATATCATCCATTGTCCAGCCATAGAGGTCCTTGTAGGAAACTATTTTCAGTGGTAGCCCATACTGCAATAGGTGAATTATACCAGCAACAGATGAATATATGTTTAAATGGTAAATCTTAATGAACCAAATGTTTGTCAAAAATAGAACAAAAGACAACATTAAAAAGTTGCAGAAGAACTGTGTGAGCGTGTCGTGGGCAGGGGGAGAGGAACCTGTATTTCATTTCTTTTAACAGTTTCTAGTTAGTCGTCTCTATAACCCGTGATTCCTTCATCCACAGATAAAAGGAACAAATCACGACCATATTTGTGACGACTGTTCAACTCTGATAACACGTATGCAAGCACGGTTGAATCTGCATAACAATCACAAAACGTGTTGGAATCTACTGGAAGATCAAGCACGGATAAACAAGAAAGAAGCATGCGGTCTGTAACTATACATTCGTAACAATCCCGTGTTACCTTTGCGCAGTATAGCTAAGAGTTTTTGTTTAACAAGACAAATGGCTTATCATATTACTATCTTTGTAAATTAGCTGGCTCAATACAAAATATTTACAATCTATCTTGCTCTATTGCAACGGCAAGCACTATTAATGTAAGGCTCTCAAGAAGACAATAACGTCTGCCATATTGGCCATATAGGTGTTTTACAGGAGAATATTATAGTGTTACCACTTACCACTCCAAAAGTACTTGATATGAGCAGGGATCACATAACCGGTACCGGGGAACTTCCCGCTAGCTGGCCAGGATCGGTAACTGGCCGGTTACCGGTGAAACCGGTTTTTTTGGGATGAAATTCATTGGAATTTGCTTAAAAACCACCCAAAATTTGAAATTTGAAATTTGAATTTATAAAACCCGAAAAACCCGACCGGGATTTTGGATCCCGGCCCCGGCCGGTAACCGGTTACCGGCCGGGAATTTATTCCCTGGATATGAGCCATATGACATATTTAATAATTTCAAATGTATATAAACTGAGAACTAAGGAGTATTGAGTCAGTGTTGCATAAAAAGCACTTGTTACTTCCTCAAATATTGATGGCACGTAAAAGTCTGGACATACCTTTTCCACTAGAAGTTCCGATCGCCACACTTTCACCGGCTTTAAACAAACTATTGTCAACGATAGTTTGATGAATCTCGTCCTCAAAGACAATATAGAAGCATTCCTTTCATATCTAAAAGCAAATGTGCAAGTACTCTATAGCTGCCAGATCCAGGTGAAAGTAGTTCAGAGTATTCCTAGCAGCTCAGAACAATAGCCCAGAAGGCTAAAACTAAAAGTAAAAAAGGAAACATAATATACAGGAATTTGCACAGGTCTTGGTGAAACATCATAATATCAAGCAAAGTTTTCACAAAGTTTCGTAGCTACACAAAAGGGACATCTCTTCTTTCCCAAAATTATAGCAAATCAGTGAGCTAATCCAAAGCCCCAAAAGCCAAATAGTTAGAACCCAACGCTGCAGTTACCCAGAAACATCGCGATAAAGGACATCAAAAGCGTGGCAGCGGCGAGGCGCACCTGCTCTAGGGTTTTGGGCCGCTTGAGCGCGGCCTTCCACTCACCGCAGCGCACGCAGAAGCGGCTCCTCGCCCTCGCCAGCGTTGTTCTCGCGGCGTCGGCGTCGGAATCCATGGCAGGAACGTTCGAGGAAATGGCCGGTGGCGAAGTAGCGGCACCAGGAAGGAGGAGGGAGAGGGCCAGGGGGTGGTGGTCCGCGCGGAGGTTTGGGGAAGGCGTGAATAGTTGGGCCTTGGGTGGGTTCTGAAACCTTGGCTTTTTCGGCTAACTCGGCCCATAAACCAAGATTGGGCTAGATCTGGGACATACAAACTGGGCCTTGATAGTACGGAATTCTGCCCAATCCCGTCCAGTCATCCTCACAAAAGAGAGTGTTCTCTTTTGGGCCATGAGTTGTTCATGCCAGATCGCACAAGTCACCCAGAAAAGATAGAAGCATCTCAACAAGCTACCGCTATGAAGTTTGTATGAACTGTTTCATTTTGCGGTTGCACATGATATCTAGTGATAGTGTGGTACTGATATTAATGCAATTTGCACATGGAAACATGCTACTAAAAAGCCGAGGCTCCTGTTATAACGGATTGCACTAATCGTGAAAAAGGATGCAACTTTTTTCGCCCGCTTCTTTATTGTTGACGCATGTAACCTTTTCCTGTCATCATCCGAAAAAGGTAGGAATATCTTGTTGCTCATCCACCCCCTATCATGCACGAAATCACGTGATACATGACATAGAAGGACTTTGCTAAACGCACACGCATGCATTTTTGCGGATTTTCGAACTATTGCCGTAGAGAACACATGCACTTTGTGCAGCGCATCTGTCACCCAGCTTGAGCTGCTTTCTTTTTTTCATCAAGTCCAACAGTAAGTCGTTTGTGTGACAGATCGACTCTATTATATTATGTCCTTAAGTATATTTCCAAGTACAATGTGTTGCCTGTTGTTATTATTAATTTATGCATCTCTAGTTATTTGTGATATTTGTATAGTAATAAAATCTGAAATTAAAATATTACGCAAATTTCCAACAGAACCTCCTAGTAGGAAATTCAGCAAACCTTTTCCCCTGTACATGGCCATCTGACGAAAGAGAAAACAAACAACGAGCTAGCATCTTGGGTTAATATCGATGGGTGAAACCAACGTTCCAGAAACTTAGCACCTGGACATAAGAAATCAGCAATCGTGCGCAGTTCTCCACGTAAAAAAAAGCGAAGCGCACGACATGACCTGATTTGACGGCTCGTGAGCCGTTTACGCTTGGAACCCGCCATATGCACCGCCGAGTCTCGTGCTCATGAAGACCATGAACGCTGGACCAAGTAGCTAAGCCGGCCTGCTCGGCCTCCCTCCGGTGGGTCGTGTGAGCCATGCTTCACACCTAAATAGTCACCCTAACATGTCACGAGGGGGCCCTCACGCGCGCGCAACGGGATCACGCCTTGTGGCTAGAGGTGGATAACGAGATAGCTCGGCTCGGCTTGGTCAAGTTCGTTAAGGAACCGAGCTCGGCTTGGCTCGTTAAGAAAATGTGCTTGACTCGTTATGAACTCACGAGCTGGCTCGTTTAGCTCATTTGGCTTGGGACCGTAGGAGGGCGCCGGGCCGAACGCGGAAGGAGAGGGCGTCGGGCGGAGGTGGGACATTGTGTGGATAGGAGAGGGTTGCGATTTGCTGGGCTGAGTTGGTAGGCTTAGGTTGGACCTGTTCTAGTTGGGTTACTAGGCTTGTTGGGTTGGATTCTAATATAAACTAGCTTAACGAGTTGCTCACGAACTAGCTCGTTAAGATAACGAGCAGAAATGCTAGCTCGGCTCAGCTCGTTTATGACTCGAGTTCGAGCCAAATCAAGCTGAGTCTTTAACGAGCCGAGCTGGGCTCACAAGTTTCGAGTTTTCTTTTTCCACACCTGTTTGTGGCCACCCTCCTCTCCTCGCAGTTCATGGGTGACGTTGTAGCGTACTGGTACTGGTACCAGTAACTACTAACCGCATTACCTTTGTGGATATCATGAGGATATGCTCACGATCTTAGGATGATGATACGATTGGCAATGGCGTTGAAGGTTTGTCGAAATACGCGTTTCCGGCGAAGTTCAAAATGCTGTCAGGTCTCAGGCGGTCAGACCGGCCAATGTGTGGCGGTCAAACCGGCCTGTGTGATGGTCAGACCAGCCACCACTGGTGGTCAGACCGGCCAGGCCTCAAGTCAGGCTCAGGCAAAGTGGCTGGCGGTCAGACTGGCCATTGAGTGGTAGTCTGACCAGCCATGATAGATTTTTGAGTTTGGAGCTAGACCAAAAATAGAGGGTGTAAGCAAGAGAGGGGATTCTCCTACACTTGGTCTCATAATTTTTGGAGCTTCGAGTCAAAAATTCTATTCATTTGAAAATTCTAGTAGGTTTCGGATTTCCAGGGAGGAAATTTGGCTAAGTCCCAGTGGTGGTCGGGCCAACCAGCAGTGGCGATCGAGGCCGCCCGGGCGGTCGGGCCGCCAAAGTGGCGGTCTGACCAGTTTTGACTTGTTTGTCGGCCTACTTGGCGGCGATGTTTGTTGGTTAGGTCAAGTTCATGGGTTTCATTGCATAGATGTTGCATGATACATGTTTTGGCTAACATGGGTCAAGTTGTGAAGAACTTGTACCCGAAAATAGGACTAGAGGGGGGGTGAATAGACGCTTTCTCGATTTTCACCTTAAATAGATTCAACACGAATTTTTCTCCAATAGCTATGAAAGCTAAGAAGATCAGTAAAATGCACAGTGGAAGCCTTGTGCTGAATCTAATTAACCCCCAAAGCAAAAGACCCAAAATATGGAGACCAAGTCCTCTCGAGCGGTCGGACCGGCGTTCATTAGTGAGGTCGATCAAGGGTCTTGATCGGCCGGATATATGGGCGATCTGACCGGCCCCGACTGCTTGATGAAAATAGCTCGGGTTCCAAAACAAAAACCGATCAAACTTTTGATCAACACGGCCAAACTTAACAAAACTTGGAACACACCTTCCCAAGGATATCTGGAGCCTATTCCAAGCAACGATCGTCCAGATCTACGTCAAAGTTTTGACATTTTTCTGTTTTACCGAAGGAGGGTTCAAAACGAGCAAAACGAAAAAACTTGATCCAAAGCTTGCTCGTGGGAGATTGATGATCTAGATGATCCTAGATGTATTCCCACACATCACAGCAAGGTAAATGAGGGCAAGAAACCAACCAAAAACCACAGGATCAAGGAAGCACTCAAAATCATCAAAAGAGAAGGAAGAACACAAGAAGACTCATCTTTGAATAATCATCCATAGATTGATTCAAGATTGGTTGCAGGTTACAACCACTCCCTCAAGAAGGACAAGAGCTCAATCCATGAGCACACACTCAACTCATCTCTCTAGAGCCTAAGCCTCTCCTCTCCTCTCTAATCCCTAAGACAAACTAGGGTTTCTCCAAATGAAGTGCTTGAGGCTGCTGTGAACAGCCCCCTCTCTATTTATACTAGAGGCTTAGCTTCTAGAAGAGTTAACCCTAATGGGCTCCTGTTAAGGCCCAACACAAACGGGACACACGCACGCATCTTAAAGCGCTGTCTTCATCTTCTCTTGACCTAATCCACTTCTTGACGCACCGTCTTGCGCCGCGGGTTGGCATTAGGTCACCAAAGCGGTATTTGGTAAAATTACCAAAATACCCCTTCTCGATCTTTTCCGAAGACTGAGTTCGAACTGCGTGAAATACATCCATGCTTCGCCACGTGTAGGTTGATCTAGCGGCTCTCATCGTGTCGGCAAGTCTCTCCCGTCCGAATCCCACCGGAACCTCCATGGCACTTGCACCGACCCCCGCACCGCTTGATCAACGATCGACCGAATCGCCTGCTTCGGTCATCCTTGTCCATTCAGTGCCACACTTGAGTCCATTGACCTCACCCGGCATCCTTGATCGTTCTGGACCTCAGCTCTCCAAGCTTAGTCCCGATCCTCCTCGCTGTTGACCATTGTTGACCTCCAAGCAACCTGCACACCAATAGATAAGCAAATCGAATCCAGGAACAAGTTCTTCACAACTTGACCCACGTTAGTGAAAAGATGCAATATGCAACACATATACAAAGATAAACATGGATATGACTTATCCCAAAATCAATTTGCCAATTATATCAACATTCAGCACAAAACCGGTCAGACAACCGTTCAAAGGCCGGTCTGACAGCCCAGGCCGGTCTGACCGCTCTCAACACGGCGGTCTGACCGCTTACGACCTGATAGTCTTTCTAACTTCGCCAAAACGCGTGATTCGACAAACCATCAAAGCCATTGCCAATTGTTTCATCATCCTAAGATCATGAGCATATCCCCATGATATCCACAATCTCCCCCCTTGATGAACACATTGGCAATCTCCTAGAAAATGTAGTTTTGAGGTTTGAAAAGTAAAGAACTCGACGTTTTCGCGCAAAGGCACAACTTGGTCCAAATGCAAGAAAAAAGCAAAGAAAATGACCAAGCTGGCTCCAGAATAGCATAGGTAAGTGAGATAAGGCAAAGAAAGCACAAAAGCTTCAAATTCCAGAGAATAGCCAAAAATCTCACTTAGGTCCATATGAAAGAACAATTGTTCTATTTGACCTTCGATCATCGTGAGTCTTCAAGAATTGCAATTCAAATTCAGAAAAGGCAATAAGACCAAAAGAATGCAATTGAGATGCTCCCACTCACTATGATCACCAAATTTCCAGAAAATCCATTCTCTCCCTATGACTCTAACGAGGATCTAATAATCCTCATTTTATCTGTTATCCATAATTCTCATTATGGGAAAAATATGATGTCATGTGGTCCCTAGGTATACCCCTTATACTTACAAGGGAGAAGCCTACCAGGCAGTCGTAAGTTCTTCTACGACTACCCCCATAGTCGTAAGTCTTGCTACGACTACCTTATGGTCGTAAGTTCTTCTATGATCACTACCCAGTCGTAAGTTATTTTACGACTACCCCATAGTCGTAAGCTCTTCTGCGACCAGGTCAGCTACGACCACCTTATGATCAATAAAACCTACAGGCGAGTGGGTCCAATTGATTAAGGAATCCAAGCAGTCAACATACGTTGTTATTATACGAAATAATAGCACGTAATACCCCATTATCTATGACAAATAACTGCTAGGCTGCGTGAAGGAGTTACCATTCCGATGATTACTGCAAACGTGCGCCCGTTACTGGATTCGATGAGGCGCCTCTTCACAGGAGAAAACGGCTATTCCTTTACAACTATATAAAGGCGAAGAATCGAGAGGAAAGGCGTCGATCAAGAGACAACAAGCAATCAGGAAGACAGTCAGATACTATCTTCTGTAATAGCCTTAGTCTTTTCTCCTGATTGTACGAAACACACTCAATACCATACACACACAGGAGTAGGATTGTCATTCTCTCCGGAGAAGGCCTGAACCTGTATAAAAATACCCGTGTCAATCTCTCTGCGTGATTCCATTCTAGGAGACCCCCCGAATCAAACAATCTTTACGTAAGATCGGTTCTAAAACACCGACACACTCCAAAAAGACTCTAAAACAATATTTTTACCAATCTTTCTCCCCCTTTCACAATGAATTCATCAAGGTGCATGGAAGAAGATAGAGCAAGAATGGAATGAAATGGAATGGCTGCAGTTTTTCAATTTTTCAGTTTTTGTTTAATTTTTAGCAAAAAGGAGACATGAAGATTATCCAAGAAGAATGTACAAGTATTACACCAAGCCATATTATGTGAAGAAGCTATGTTCAATCATGGCAAAACATGTACAGCAAAGCTAAAGCCAAAATAGCAATAATCTGAGATTAAAAGAATTTGGAACATGATATGGTGCTCAAGATCATAGTTTAACTAAAGGTATCCAAAAATGAGTCAGGCCATATCTATAAGTTAAATGGAGCCAGGAGCTAGAAAATAAGTCAATTTTGACCACTATGATTTCAATTTTGAATCAATTTGTTCAAGCATTTAGAATTTAGCACTTTGAGCATTTTGCTGAAAATGATTGGTTTTATCTCAGTAAAGCAAGTCCTAGACTAGGAGCCATCCACAGCTGCCTCCTAAGCTTCAACCAATTGCCAATTTGTTTTCTTAGCATTGTGCTAGATCTCAAGCCTTGCCGCGACCATCCCAAGCAAAAAGCTTAAAAGAGTGGTCCAAAACTCCCCCTGAGTTCATGCCTAGTGCAATGGCAAGCCGTCTCATAAGAATTGGTGAGATCAGTTTTTTCGCACAGAAAAGCTCATTTTTCATTTGCTTGACTTAAGAATTATCATAGCTCAATTTAAAACTCAGAATAAGTTCAAGACTCAATTAAGCCTATATGACATGGCATGAATCATGAGAGGATCACTGTAGCAAAACTAGTCACAAGATCCAATAAGTCATATTTTGATTCAGTTTGCTCGCAGATAATAAAGCTAGCATGGCAAAAGCTAAGCTATACAAGAAAAGCCATAAAAGAATTCTAGCAAACTAGCACAAGACATGGCAGGGTATAAAGTATGAAATTATGTCACACGTAGATAATAATCAAAGCTCCACAAGTTTATATTACAATGCAAGTTGCTGAATTTTAAAATGTATTATGGCACAATGAATGCAAAAAGAGCAAACTCCCCCTCAAAACAGGCCAAGAGGACTAACAACCCCCAACTCTTCCCACAAAGAAGCAAAACGAGAAGAATAAAGAGTTTTAGTGAAAATATCCGCAACCTGCTGCTCGGACTCTACAAAGTGAAGCACAACATCACCTTTCTCAACATGGTCTCTAAGGAAATAATATCGAATGTCAATGTGCTTAGTCCTAGAATGTTGCCTTTGGGTTTTGGCAATGTTTATGGCACTAGTGTTGTCACGAGAAAAGAGGAACACTATCCAAAGACAACCCATAGTCAGAAGAGTAGATAAGATCCAGAGAACACGAGAGCAACTCACGCTCTGACTACATACTCGGCCTCGGCGATGGATCGTAACAGAGGACTATTTCCTAGATGACCAAGAGATAAGAGATGTGCCTAAGAAATGACAAGTGCTAGAAGTACTCTTCCTATCCACTCTACCCCCCGCAAATCTAGCATCAGAAAAAGCCCGAATAGAGAGAGCAGAAGAAGAAGAATACCAGAGTCCAAAGTCAAGAGTGACTTGGAGATACCTGAATATGCGACGCACTGCTTGACGATGAGAGGCACGAGGGGAAGCCTGAAATCGAGCACACAGACACACATCAAACTGTTTGTCTGGCCTCGATGCCGTGAGGTAGAGAAGAGAGCCAATCATCTTTGCGAGACTCATACGGTCCACGGGCTCTCCATCCTCATCAGGGTCCAGCACGGTGGATGTAGCAATTGGAGTAGACATTGGCCTACTGCTTTCCATGTCGAAGCGCCGAAGAAGGTCCTTTGTGTACTTACTTTGATGAATGAAGGTACCTTCTTTCAGTTGCTTGACTTGAAGACCAAGGAAGAAAGTCAATTCACCCATCATGCTCATCTCGAACTCCCTGCTCATAGAATCTAAAAATCTAGACACCAAAGCACGAGAGGGACCACCGAATATAATGTCATCCACATAAATCTGAACCTACAGAAAGTCACTGCCATGCTTGAGAGTGAACAAGGTTTTATCTACCATTCCCATTTTGAAATCATTTTTAAGTAGAAAACTCTTAAGCCTATCATACCAAGCTCTAGGGGCTTGCTTCAGTCCATACAAGGCTTTGGAGAGTTTAAAAACATAGTTTGAGAACTTGGGATTTTCAAAACCAGGAGGTTGCTGGACAAAGACCTCTTCTTCTATGAAACCATTAAGGAAAGCACTTTTGACATCCATTTGAAATAGCTTGAAGCCCTTGGATGCCGCAAATGCTAGCAAAATGCGAATGGCTTCCAATCTAGTTACAGGAGCAAAGGTCTCCTCAAAGTCTAAGCCTTCTACTTGGGAAAAACCCTAAGCTACAAGCCTAGCCTTATTGCGAACTACCAACCCATCCTCACTTTGCTTATTTTTGAAAACCCATTTTGTTCCAATTATATTATGATTGGGTGGAGGTTCAACTAAGGTCCAGACTTTGTTTCTTTCAAAATTTTCAAGCTCTTCATGCATGGCATTGACCCAAGAGGAATCAGATAAAGTATGGGTGACATCTCGGGGTTCAAAAGAAGCGACAAAAGCAGAATGTGCATGAGAATCAGGAGAAATAAACCTGGAGCGAGTGACTCGCTCATGGAGATCCCCAATGATCTGCTCAGGTGGATGTTGTCGCTGAATGCGAAGAGGAGGTCCTGGTGCAAAAGTGGCCTCTACCTCATGAACTGTGGAGGTAGGAGCAGAGCCACTCTAATCGTCGGTGAAGGTAGGAAGAGACTGCTCATCTGAAGCTGGTGTAGTAGAAGCAGTCTCTCCAACCATATCAGAAGGGACTTGAGGATGGATTGGTTCCTCATCCTCAGAGTCATCATCGACGAAGATGCTCTTAGAAACCTGTGTACCTGCATCATCGAATCTAGTACCAGGACTAGCCTCATCAAAAGTGACTTCACAAGTCTCAATAATTTTGTTAGTGTCAAAATTAAATACACGATAGCCACGAGAATGAGCAGGATATCCAAGAAATATGCCATCAGAACATCTAGATTCAAATTTATCAAGATTGCTGTGACGACCCACCCCGTGATGTACCGTAAGAGGTCCGGGAGGACCATTTTTTTTGCGCTGCGAAGTCACCACGGAAAGATGTGGTAGCACTGCATGGAGCTTTACCGAGGTGCGCTAGGACCTCCCGAGGTCTTGCGGACCTCCCGGAGGTCTTAGTCCGCCATCGACCTCCCAGAGGTCTTGAGGACCTCCCGAGGTCGTGGCCGCCACCCGCCCTGGTAGCACCTCCAGCACATCATTAAGAGAGGTCGGCAGACCTCCCAACTAAATCCCGAAGGACCTCCCAGTGGTCCCGCCCGGTGCATCTGAGCTAGTCCCGGGACAACAGAGCTAGTCCGCACAAGAACACAAGCCAATACCACAACCACGAGGTCAAACAAAGATGAAGCGCACAAATTAAACTTTATATAATAGGACCTTATGGCCAAGCTTGTTAACAAGAGGTCTCGCCATGAGGGCTTACAACACCAACGAGGACTTACAACGGCAACAAGGAGCTTCTAGGGCTCAAACACGTAACACATAAAAGCCATCAAACAAGCACCACAGTCAGTCGGGTGGAGGGCGTCGTGGCGACTTAGTCGTCGAAGAACTCCTCCTCGAAGAGGTCTCAGACCGCTCAAGCACTTGATCATCCTCATAATCTTCTTTGACACAGGGCTTAAGCCATGAGTACTTGGAATGTACTCAGCAAGTCACAGAGAGCAAGGATGCAATAATATTCATGCAAGGACTTACCAATGGAGAGCTGTATGGTTAGTTTGCGCAAAGCCAGATTTGAACAATAAAAATAGTAATAGATTGAAAATCAGCAAGGTAAACCATAATACATAATAGATTGAAGTTGGAAAAGTGGAGGGAGCACCAGCTCACGTCCACAACCGTACATGGGGGAGGTCTGGTCACACCAGTGGCCAGGTCCTCACCCAACAACCACTCAAGAGCACCCGCTCAAGAGGTCCGAGCCAGTCCCTAGACCACTACCCGAGCCAACCCTGACCCCTCTAAAGCCGGCCAGGGTCTCTTCGAGGCAAAGCCAAGGCATCTCGCTGTAGTGCCCAGCGACACCAAGTTTTCAAAACAACTACCCCTTGCACCATTTTCACTGAGCATGTCCATGACCAAGGACTTGGCTATTCGAATAGATCTTTCACTCTGCAGAGGTGTACAACTTTACCCACAATCCACGGTCTCTCTAGCGGGACGGGTTCCGGTCACCCTTGCTCACTTCCTAAGGTGAGCAATCTAGAGAGCGCGGCAAGGCCTTTACAAAGCTTTGAACCCGACTAGGGTTGCCCGCTAAGGTTTCAGAATCGCCTCCAAAGGGTCTAGAAATCCACAGGGTTATGGGGTGCCCCTCTTGCGCCAACGAATCACACGCCAACCACAACAGCCCCAAGCCATCTCATTGCTAATTATTCAGCCAGACCATTCCCATAAAATGATCTTGTGGTTGCCTTTGTTTGGCCCAGCTCAACAGACACAAAGTGAAGTCCTTAGTTGTGCTAAGGCAAGACTTCCACAACCAAGTGTGCAAAGCACCCACTATTCACTCCTGCCTTCTTGCCTCAAAGAAACAATTTATATAAGCCCATGCCAAAAGACCACCCGATCTGGCACACAAATTTTAACCAAGTGGTCTCACACCATGGTCAACACAACTTAGGCATCCCCGCCATAGTCGCTCAACAATGGCACCACCACACAACTCATAATTTATTAGTTAAGATTATTAGAGATGAAGCATGATACGTTAGAACCACGTTTTCTAAGCAAAATCAGATAAGACCTCGGCCCCATGTTGGCAAATAACAAAGAACACCAACTAAATTATCCACCCTAAGGCTCACAAGGTGAACATGACAACATGATGGAGACAAGGTATAAAGGAGGCATAACAACAAGTAGGCAAGTAACTACAGCCCAAACCATTTTCATATAAACATAGCCATGCATGATAAAGTAAAACCGAAATACATTTACTTAAACTTGGTTCAAGATGATCAAAGGGGATCTGTGGCTTGCCTTGGTCAAGCGGTGGAGAGCCTTCTCGCAAAGAAGAGCTGGGTCCAAGATCTCCTCGAACTCGTGATCTACACGTTCATAAGAAAACCAAATAAGCAAAACCACACTAAGCCGAGAACTTCAAAAGAACCAAAAGGAACTCAAACCAACTCAGCCAAAAAGGAAACCAAGAGGCTTAACACAGTCTCAAAGAGCTCTGGGAAAGGTCTTGCACAAGGAAGAAGCGAAGCAGATGAGGCAGGAAGGAAGAAATGAGCAACAGTTACAAAGGTCGGCCCGCCCGAACTTTATATAGCCGAGTTGGTAGTGTGCACCACAAGGAAAACTTAGTGAGGTGTAGGCAATCGGGACAACTAGGCCAAGGCTTGCCCTAAAAGAATTGAAATAAAGTACCTCAGATGTGACTGCATTTAATGTGACCCGACACCTATTAAATGCGCACAGAGTTCTGAGGCAAGAGCAATAATTACAAGGTGAAGAGGGCCGGCAAGTGGGGCCACTCAAAAGGGTGCACCACAAGTCAAAGAGGTGGCCCCACCGCAAGGGTCATCCCCGCCAAAGACCACTTGTGAGGTCCTAGGCAAGAGGTCCAAGACACTCAGAGAGGAGGTCTGGACAGGAGGTCCAAGGACTCAAGAGGAGGTTCTGGACAAGAGGTCCGTGAAGCTCACCACGAGGAGGTCTCGACGCCGAGACACGCACAAGGGAGGTCTAAGGGTCAAGATTTCAAGGGAGGACCTCAACGGTCCAGATCAAAGGGTGCAGGGAGGTTCGACCAACAGGATATCCCGATTTAGGAGGGTGGTCCTTACAAAAGACCAAAGAAGGACCGAGGAGGTGGTCTTTGCAAAACAACCAGAGGAGGTCCCGAAACAAGGAAAACGCAGCAAGAAAGCGAGCCGCTTCGATTGAAATCAGGCGGCCCAAAAGGATAGGAACGTTAGGACCAAACTAACGTGCCCTTAGGATCGGGCCATCCAAACCACATCGGATGGTCCTAAGGTTAAGAAGGCAAGGCCTCAAGCGTCTGACCCGAGAGTCAAAGATGGGTCCAAGCGCTAAGGAGGTCTTGGACCTAAGGAGGTCGGAACCTTTGGATCCAACTAAGGGAGGACCTGGACGGCTAAGATCTCCCGAGAGGAGGTCCTAATGGCCAGATCCTAACAAGGGGAGGTCCGAGCGGCTAGATCTCAGCAAGGGGAGGTCTGAGCGGCTAGATCTCAACAAGGGGAGGTCTGAGCGGCTAGATCTCAACAAGGGGAGGTCTGAGCAGCTAGATCTCAACAAGGGGAGGTCTGAGCGGCCAGATCTCAACAAGGGGAGGTCTAGGAGGGTCCCAAAAGGGGCGCTGGGAGGTCCAGAGAGACTCTGGAGCGCCCAAGAGAACTCAGGGGTTCCAAGAGAGCGTGGAGAGGTCCACGGGGAGGTCCAAAAGAAGCAAAACCAAGCGTGGCTTGGGGGGGACCAAAGAGGTTTTGAAACACAAACCCGAGCCGGGTCCTTGACAGGAAAACCCCAAGCAAGGGAGAGGTTCGAACAGAGGGGAGATAAGAGAGAGGTCTGGATCTCAAAGAGATTCAACCCAACAAAGGAAGTTAAGAGAGAAGAGACAAACCCAGGGACACACAGAGAGACTCAAACAGCAAGGAACACCAACAAAGAACTTAATTAAGGCTTAATTAATTCCAATTGAACTCTCCAGATTTCAAGACGTCAGGTTAAGTTTTGGATTCTCAATAAAGCCAAATGGTTACTTTTATTTGAAAACCAGGCAAGAAACTTTAAAGAAAACAGGACGTTACAAACCTTCACCCCTTAAGGGAATCTCGACCCCGAGATTCAAGCTGAGCTAGGGAACAAGTGGGGGAACTCCTTCTTGAGGTCCTCTTCACGTTCCCAAGTTGCCTCGGCTTCAGAGTGGTTGCTCCATTGCACCTTGCACGCCTTGGTGGTCTTGTTCCTTGTAACTCTCTCGACACGTCCAAAATCTTGATGGGGTGCTCTCTGTAAGTGAGGTCTTCTTGGAGGTCCACACTTCTAAAGGCATCTGGTCCTCTGGCACTTTCAAGCATTTCTTCAAGCTGTGAGACATGGAACACATTGTGGACTCCAGTGAAATGAGGAGGAGGTCCAACTTGTAGGCTACTTCACCCCTTTGGGCAAGGATTGGAAAGGGTCCAATAAATCTTGGAGCAAGTTTCCCACTAACTCGAACCGTGCATACCCTTGAGAGGTGACACTTTGAGGTAGACTTGGTCTCTGGAACAAAAGCTAGGTCTCGGCGTCTAACATCTGCGTAGCTCTTTTGCCGAGTTTGAGCAGCCCTTAGCTTCTCCTTATTGACCTTACTTGATCTTGACTTCTTTTAGTAGGTCCTGCCAAGAACTTGACCTTCACCCGATTCTCGATTACAAGGGAGTCCTACATTTCCTCCATAAATAGCTTCAAAAGGACATTTGAAGGCTCGCTTGGTAGTCATTATTGTAGGAAAATTCTGCATATGGCAACATCTTGTCCCAACTAGATTGCCTTTCCAGGCACAAGCTCTCGGCATGTCCTCAAGGACTTGATTAACTCTCTCGGTTGGCCATCTGTTTGTGGGTGGTACAGATCTTGAAATTAAGGTCTGTGCCCAAGGCATCATGTAGCTTTTGCCAAAATTTAGAGGTGAATTGGGATCCTCTGTCTGAGACTATCTTCTTTGGAACACCATGAAGGCACACAACCTTTGCCATGTAGATCTCGGCCAGTTTGTCTCCAGAATAGGTAGTCTTCACAGGAATAAAGTGAGCTATTTTTGTTAACCTATCCACAATGGCCCAAATGGAATCAAAACCAGCTTGGGTACGAGGTAAACCAGTTATGAAGTCCATCCCGACCTCTTCCCATTTCCACTCGGGTATGGGTAAAGGCACTAAAAGTCCTCCGTGTCTTTGGTGCCTTTGCCTTAACTTTTGGCAAGTGTCACATTTGGCCACAAAATCTGCTATTTCTCTCTTCATTTTCGGCCACCAGTACAATTCCTTGATATCTTGGTACATTTTTGTAGCTCCTGGGTGTATAGAATACAATGTCTCATGTGCTTCTTTAAGTATTACCTCTTTGAGCTCTGCGTTATTGGGCACACAGAGCCTTTTATCAAACCAAACTGCACCTAGATCATCTATAGAAAACCTTACAGCCTTCCCTTCTCTTATGTTGGCCTTGATTTCTTAGATGTTAGCATCTCCCTCTTGGGCTGCCTTGATCTGTTTTTGCAATGTGGGTTGCACTTCAAGTCTTTGCTAAGAATCCTCTTCAACTAATTCAAGTCTAAGCTTCAAGAATTCTTCATACAAAGTAGGCTGGCTCTCCTTGATCATCAAAGTATTAGCATAAACTTTCCTGCTCAAGGCATCTGCCACCACGTTGGCCTTGCCTGGGTGGTAATGAATTCCCACATTGTAGTCCTTAATAAGCTCTAGCCACCTTCTCTGCCTCAAATTCAGATCTGCTTGAGTAAAGATATACTTTCGGCTTTTGTGGTCAGTATAGATTTCACACACCTATTACCTATGAGGTAATGGCGCCAAATCTTTAAGGCATGAACCACAGCAGCTAACTCTAGGTCATGAGTAGGGTAGTTTGCTTCATGGGGCTTCAACTGTCTTAAAGCATAAGCTATCACTTTTCTGTCTTGCATAAGAACACAGCCAAGTCCTTGCTTTGATGCATCACAATAGACCTCAAAATCTTTCCTGACATCTGGAAGAACCAAAACCTGGGGCAGAGGTCAACTTCTTTTTAAGCTCTGGAAGCTTTGTTCACACTCTGAGGTCCAGAGGAACTTCTTTTCTTTCTTTAACAGCTGAGTGAGAGGTCTTGCAATCGGAAAAGCCTTCAATAAACCTTCTGTAGTAGCCAGCCATGCCAAGAAAACTCCTGACTTGAGGCACTGTCCTAGGGGGTTCCCAATTGAGCACATCTTGCACCTTGGTGGGATTGACAGACACTCCATCTTTTGACAAAACATGCCCTAAAAAGACCACTTCCTTTAGCCAAAATTCACACTTACTAAACTTGACAAAGAGCTGATGAGCTCTCAGCTTCCCCAAAACCGAAAAGAGATGGCTTGCATGCTCCTCTTCACTCTTGAATATACAAGAATGTCATCAATGAAGACAATGACAAACTTGTCTAAGTACTCCATGAACACTCGATTCATCAAATTCATGAAATAGGCAGGGCATTGGTCACCCAGAAGACATGACAAAGAATTCAAATAACCCATACCTAGTTGAAAAAGTCGTCTTAGGGATGTCTTCCTTGCGAATCTTGAGTTGGTGATATCCTGTTCTCAAATCTATCTTGGAAAACACAAAGCAGCTCCTTCAATTGATCAAACAAATCATCGATTCTTGGCAAAGGATACTTGTTCTTAATGGTGACATCATTGAGAGCTCTATAGTCCACACACATCCTTTGAGTTCCATCCTTTTTAGGCACAAAAATCACTGGGGCTCCCCAAGGTGAGGAGCTAGGTCTAATAAAACCCTTGCTCTGCAAGTCTTCCAACTGCTTCTTCAACTCCACATGATCATCAACATGCAATCTGTAGGGCCTTTTGGAGATGGGGGAGGTCCCTGGGACAAGGTTAATGATAAACTCAAGGTCTCTGTCTAGGGGCATTCCTAGGAGCTCATCAGGGAACACATCCACAAATTCTTTAACAACAGGGACATCCCCCAAAACTTGAACTTGAGCACTACAAGAAAGGGCTCCTTGGAGCTTCTCTGAGGTGGCCGAAAACTTCACAGTGGCACCACTAGGGCTGGTCAAAGAGATATTTTTGCCACTACAATCCAACATGGCATGGTGGTTAGCTAGCGACCCATGCCCAAGATCACATCTAGGGACCCGTGTCCAAAAGGATAAGGTTGGCTAGAAATTCTACTTCTTCTATGACCATTTTCACTTGTGGACAACCCCGGTTCGTACTTAGTTCTCGAGTCGGGATTGAACCAACAAGGTAGTCTTAAGAGCAACAACTCAAACTGGTGCTTTGCAAAGAAAACTCCGAGAAATAAACGAATGGGAAGCTCCAGAGTCAAACAAAAGCTGCAATAAGATTGAATTTACTAGGAACATACCTAGTACCACATCCGAGGAGGTCCGAGCTTCTTCCATCGCCACATGGTTCACACGGCCCTTCCAAAAGTCCAGGAGGTCCTGGCTTGAGGAGGTCCTACTGACCGAGAGGTCTTGGCCGAGGAGGTCTGAAGTAGAGGTCTTCTTGGTGGCTCGGTCTTGATGGGCATTGATTGGCAAAATGCCCCACTTGATGACACTTGAAGCAGTGATCCCCGCTTTGTGGAGGTCATTGGGTTGACTTAGTGCCGCCAAGGATGCGGGCGCTAAGCGAGACGAGATGGGCGGGACGTCTTGACAGAGGTCCTGGGAGGTCCAGGAGGTCCTTGGCGCTTGGGTTGGTATTGCACAAAAGCTTTGTGGCGCTGGGGAGGTCTTTGTTGAGCACTGGAAGGTGGCACCTTCCTCTTAAAAGACTCAGAAAGTTCTCTTCGGGACTCCTCAATGAGCATTGCCTTGTTCACTATATGCTGGAAATCAGGATAATCGTTGTCCACAACTTGAACTTTTAAACTGGGATGAAGGCCTCGCTTAAAGCGTTTCTGCCGTGCATCATCCGTAGCCACATCTTCGCGAGCATAACGTGACAATTGAGTTGTAACATCCCAACTGTATAAACAGGGTTTGTTCAAGTATAATTATATGTGTAGAAATTAAAACTTTTTCTCACATCTTGAAAACCCCTAATCTCTCATGTAATTCTTGTCCAAGAGTTGTGTAATCCAAAAACACAAAGCTCTTGTTGACCAAAAGTCAAATTCATTTTCCAATTATCTTAAATCTTGTGCCAAACAATTGGAAAATATTTTCCTTGGTCCTAAATCTGATGTGGGACCCCTCTGAAAAATATCACAAGTTGTAAAACTTGTTTGATAAATTTTGGAGGTAAACCAAATCCTTGAACAACCTTCATGAATTTCCTGAGAAAAATGCATTGCATAATAACCTCTGGAAATTTTATGCAAGGTTAATCCCCAGGACCTCCCTCCTTGCGATCTTGACCGCTAGGACCTCCTTGTGGGAGATCTTAGCCGTTGAAGTCCTCCCTGTGTTGATCTCCACCGTGTAGGACCTCCCCGAGGTCCTCTTAACCTTTGTGGACCTCCTCGGGTAAATCTTAGCCGCCCAGACCTCCCAGTGGAAATCTGAGCCATTTAGGACCTCCCTTTGTTAGATCTTGGTCGTTCAGGATCACCCCAAGTGGATCTGAACCGCCCAGGACCTCTGTGTTGTTGCCTTGACCGTTAAGGTCCTCCCTGGGACAATCTAGACCAATAAGGTCCTCCCTTGGAAAATCTGGACCGTCCCAGACCTCCTCGAGAGGTCTTGACGATGTAGATCTTCCTTAGGGAGATCTTGATAGTTTAGATCTTCCTTTGAAAGATCTCACCATTCAGACCTCCTCGTTTGATCTGGACCGTCCCTGTCCTCCTCATGTGTTGTGGTTCGTTGGATGCGGTATCAACGGCCACGACCTCCCCTCCATTATGCTGCTGGCGTGGCGGGAGGACATGGACCGTTGGATCCAAGATCAACGGCCCTGTTCTCTGGCACAGCCTGCAGGCGTCTGCTTCCTCTGGAGGTCTTGGGCCGTTTGATTTAGATCAACTTCACGTCCTCCCCTCTCTTTTGGTTTGAAATTTTCCGGTGAGCACTTATTTATAAACCTAAAAAAGGTATGAACTTTAAAAATGCATAACTAATTCAATTTAAATCCAAATAGGGTGATTCAAATTTCTGTAGCTCTGGTTTGGACTGGGCTCTAATCTAAAAATAGTTATGGGCTCAGTTCAGCTCCAGAACATGCAATTGCAAATAGTTTTCAAAACTAACTCTAAATGTTGCAATAAAAATTCAAATTAACTTGTAAAATGCATAAGTAATTCTCTAGAGCTCCTTTTTGAGTGGATCCAACTTTGTTGGCTTCCTCTGTTAGTAAACTAAATGTTAGAATAAGATTTAGACTTGTCACTATTTCCAAAAAGCTTCCTTGTGCATTATAATTTTGTTCAAGTTCTTGTTTTTGAAAAAGTATAGAAAATGCATAATAGCTCCAAATGAGATGAACTCAATTGTGTTATTCATCTCATGAGGTGCTGGTTTTACAGTAAAAATCTCAGTATCACCACCCTTCTAGAAAATGTTGCCTAATAATTAGATTAGTGAATAGTGGCAGTTTGGTATTTTTAGGGCTGAGCAGAATTGTTTTGCTCATATCTTTTGCATTGAGAATCCAAATCCATTGGTTCTTGTTGATAAATTCCCTAAAAATCACCCTCTTGCTGCTGTAGAAATTTCAGAGTATTTGGAGTTCGTTTGCTGTGCTGTCTTTGTCGTTTTCGTCGTTCTTATCGATTCTTTTCGTCTTTTCGATTAGGTGCCGACGAGTGGGTTGATCCCGTGAGTGTTTCTTTGCAGCATAGTGACCAGGAACAGCAAGGCAAGCAGTTTGATCATTTCCATCATTGTCCCATTACTTTAAAGCTTAATATTTTGTTTCACTTATATGTATGCATGCTACTTTGTGTTAAAATATCGCTAGCAATCCTATAGTTGCATAATCTGTAGGAATTGTTTATCCTCTACTACCCATGAGCCTAGGTTATTTGTTGTGGTTTGAGCTCGTTGGATGAGCTCTTATCACTTAGTAGTTTACGTTAACATTGCTTAGCCATGCTTAGTTATCGGTAGTAATGGGCGATCATCGGCTTAGTCGATGGTCTTGATCACTCAAAACCGATTATTACTCCTATATGTCCAAAGACTTGTGCTTTGATTAATTTGTAAAATCAAAAACTGAAAATAAAAGATTGATTTAGACTTGGGCATATTGGATGGATGGTGTGGTTTTTGGATGTGGTGGTATGCCCGAGTCAACAAGGACCGAATTCTTGCGCCATTGATCCAAGCAATTATGCGTGCTAACCACACGAGGGATATGGGACCTCTCTTGACTAAGTACTTTGGGCGGTGTTAATTGGGGTCGCTCGGTTGGTGTGTTTTAAAGATAAAATGTGTGTGTGTGTGTGTGGGGAATGGAGCAAAGGCGGGCCAGTTAGGGTCATCCATTGGGTCCTTATCCCCGTGGGTTGTCTTGGTCAAAATTAGCATCGCCCATTGGAAATGTCTCGTGAGGACTTAGCCGTCTTGCAAGACACCAAAGGTAGTGTGCTTAAAGGAAAGGCGGTCGACGTGTGGGTACATTGGTACACCTCGCAGGATAAAACTATTCAATAGCCTCGCCCTAGGTTATGGACACGCTTGGTTATTTCCGTAAGAATTAGACTACAACCTTTCATTAAAACTTGATATGGTTGGCATGAACGGGAGTTCATGCTATTGTTGTGGTGACTATTGGGTTAGTCACTTCCAGGTTGATCTTGTTGTTGTTACTATGTTATTATCTCGTTGTTATTTCAACAATTAAAAATGCTTTGCCAAATTGCCTTCAATCTATCATGTTATTGCAAATGAAACTTGCTTTATGCTAAAATGAGTCCAAAGCCTCATCCACTTAAATAAAGCTTGCATGTAGCTAAATTATAGTTCTGTTATCTCACACGTCAGTCTTGCGAGTACATTCTTTGTACTCATTTGCTTTGCTTAATAACTTTGTTGCAGAGAAAGAAGGTGAGCCCCAAGGGCTTCACTCTTGTGAGATGTGCTTCGGGTTTGACGACTAGCTTGGCGGTCCGGTTGGTTGCCTTGTGGGTAAAGGCACACTAATTGGCTTTTGTTTATGGCCATCTAATGGCACTTTTGCTTCCGCTGTTTATTTTAGTTTGTATTTGTTGTTTGGCCTGTTGGCCTCCTTTTGTAATAACTCTCTATATTATGTATGTCGTTTATTCTAGTTCGTGCTTGGTTCTATGTCTTGTATGAACTTGATGCATGATTTTGTAAAGAGGTGTGTATACTTGCATTTATTGGAAGTATACATATCTCAAGACACGGGTTATTATGTTTGTGATGCTAGGGTCAAGGGATGACTAAGTATTACAAGCCTAATAAACCGGGGTCCTCACATGAGTGAACTTTGTGAGATACTCGCTCACTGACATGCTGCCTTGCTTGAGCTCTCTAAACTCTTCCTTTTTCATCTCTACCTTCCCATCGGGGACACGCGAGTGACTTAAAAGCAACAAGCGACCGCCCAAGTGATCCTCCTGGGGTCAAGATATGAGGCACAAAATGTGTCCCACCACTCAACAAGGTGTCCTTCCAGCTTGATGTGAGGCAAACAAAACCTTCTCCTGCCTTCACAATGAGCAATATCCAACTTCTTCTCTGTTGATCTCACCAATCATCGGCATCTAAGGGCTCTTGGGAGCTCGAAAATGTAGTCGGCGGTCTTCATGAACTCGACAAATTTGATTGATGGTGAGTTTGGGGTGGAGGGGTGGCCGCCGCTTGACTATTCTCGACTCATCATGGCAAGTAAAGCATTGGTGGTCCGCTTTGTTGAGCCATAATCTGTTCATATTCTCGCATCATGGAGCTCATCATTTGGGCTTGTGCCGCCATAAACCGCCTAAAACCGGTCTGCTGTCGCGATCGGAGGAGGTGGAGGTGGAGGCAATCGCTGCGGGGCTCACCGACTTGTGGATCGCCGAGTCTACACCATCTCGACAAAACTCTAAAGGCTTAATAGGTAAGATGAAAGCATAGAGGATAAGAGGGTTAAAGCACTAAGGCAAGAGGGATCAGAGAGAAAGATAGAGCATCAAAAGGGTAACTTGGTTAAACCCAAGAGAGAACCAAAAGGCCAGGAGGCCAAAAGAGGCAACCAAAGCTTCAAAACAGAGGTCTTAAAGACACAAGCTAGGCAAGACTCGTAATAGGACCACTAACCCTAACCTCACCACAATGGGTCCTATAGAAATTATAAAGGCAAGGAGGTCAAATTAGACTTAAAAATTGAGGTTCCAAAGAAGGGTAAGGTAATGTAACTAAAGAGGAGTTAAGATTGAAGTAGAACAGGTAAGGAATGATTTAGACAAGTTAAGTACAAAGATAGAACCAGAGCAAGGTAAGAACCTCCAAACCGATTTTAAGTTGTTTTGCTTTAGAAAATAACCTTTTGAATCAAAACTAAACCGACCTTTCTACCTAGGGTCACGCCCTACAAACCACTGTGGCTCGATACCAACTGTGACGACTCCACCCGTGATGTACAAGTAAGAGGTCCCGGAGGACCATTGTTTTTTTATGCCAAGTCACCACGGAAAGATGTGGTAGCACCGCGTGGAGCTTTACTCAGGGTCTCGCCAGACCTCCCAGAGGTCTTATGGACCTCCTGAGGGTCTTGGTCCGCCATCGACCTCCCAGAGGTCTTGAGGACCTCCCGGAGGTCGTGGCCGCCACCCGCCAGTAGCACCTCCAGGCACATCACTAAGAGAGGTCCCAGAGGGACCTCCCTGTGCTAAGTCCCGAAGGAGCTCCGGTGGTCCTACCCTGTGCATTTGAGCTAGTCCCGGGACAACAGAGCTAGCCCACAAGAACACAAGCCAATACCATAACCACGAGGTCAAACAAAGATGAAGCGCATAAATTAAACTTTATATAATAGGACCTTATGGCCAAGCTTGTTAACAAGAGGTCTCGCCATCGAGGGCTTACAACACCAACGAGGACTTACAACTGGCAACAAGGAGCTTCTAGGGCTCAAACACGTAACACGCAAAGCCATCCAACAAGCACCACAGATCGCGGGTGGAGGACGTCAGAGGCGCTTTAGTCGTCAAAGAACTCCTCCTCGAAGAGGTCTCAGACCGCCTCGCACTTGATCATCCTCATAATCTGCTTTGACACAGTATTAAGCCATGAGTACTTGGAATGTACTCAACAAGTCACAGAGAGCAAAGATGCAATAATATTCATGCAAGGACTTACCAATGGAGAGTCAGATGGTTAGTTTGCAAAGCCGATTTGAACAATAAAAATAGTAATAGATTGAAAAGCAAAGAAGGTAAACCATAATACATAATAGATTGAAGTTGGAAAAGTGGAGGGAGCACCACCACGCCCACAACCAGACATGGGGAGGTCTGTCACACCAAGGCTGTGTCCTCACCCAACAACCACTCAAGAGCACCCGCCAAGAGGTCCGAGCCGATCCTCGACCACTACTCGAGCCAACCCCGCCCCTCTAGAGCCGGCCAGGTCTCTTCGAGGCAAAGCCAAGGCATCTCAACAGAGTGCCCAAATGACACCAAGTTTTCAAAACAACTACCCCTTGTACCATTTTCACTGAGCATGTCCATGACCAAGGACTTGGCTATTCAATAGATCTTTCACTGCAGAGGTGTACAACTTTACCCACAATCCACGGTCCTCTAGCGGATCGGGTTCCGGCCACCCTTGCTCACTTCCTAAGGTGAGCAATCTAGAGAGCGCTGAAAGGCCTTTACAAAGCTTTGAACTGACTAGGGCGCCCGCTAAGGTTTCGCAATCCCTCCAAAGGGTCTAGAAATCCACGGGGTTATGGGGTGCCCCTCTGCGCCAACGAATCACACGCTCAACCACAACAGCCCCAAGCCATCTCATTGCTAATTATTCAGCCTGCACTATTCCCATAAAATGATCTTGTGGTTGCACTTGTTTGGCCCAGTTCAATGCAGACACAAAGTGAAGTCCTTAGTTGTGCTAAGGCAAGACTTCCACAACCAAGTGTGCAAAGCACCCACTACTCACTCCTGCCTTCTTGCCTCAAAGCAAAATAATTTGTATAAGCCCATGCCAAAAGACCACCCAGCCTTGGCACACAAATTTTAACCAAGTGGTCTCACACCATGGTCAACACACTTAGGCATCCCGCCATAGTCGCTCAACAATGGCACCAACCACACAATTGATAATTTATTAGTCAAGATTATTAGAGATGAAGCATGATACGCTCAACCACGCTTTCTAAGCAAGGTCAGATAAGACCTCGCCCCCATGTTGGCAAATAACAAAGAACACCAACTAAATTATCCACCCTAAGGCTCACAAGGTGAACATGACAACATGATGGAGACAAGGTATAAAGGAGGCATAACAGCAAGTAGGCAAGTAACTATAGCCCAAACCATTTTCATATAAACATAGCCATGCATGATAAAGTAAAATCGAAATACATTTACTTAAACTTGGTTCAAGATGATCAAAGGATCTGTGGCTTGCCTTGGTCAAGCAAAGGAGAGCCTTCTGCAAAGAAGAGCCGGGTCCAAGATCTCCTCGAACTCGTGATCTACACGTTAAGAAGAAAACCAAATAAGCAAAACCACACTAAGCCGAGAACTTCAAAAGAACCAAAAAGGAACTCAAACCAACTCAGCCAAAAAGGAAACCAAGAGGCTTAACACGACCTCAAAGAGCTCTGGGAAAGGTCTTGCACAAGGAAGAACTGAAGCAGATGAGGCAGGAAGGAAGAAATGAGCAACAAAGTTACAAAGGTGGCCCGCCAAAGCTTTATATAGCCGAGTTGGTAGTGTGCACCACAAGGAAAACTCAAAGTGAGGTGTAGGCAATCGGGACAACTAGGGCAAGGCTTGCCCTAAAAGAATTGAATAGTACCTCGAGATGTGTTGCATTTAATGTGACCCGACACCTATTAAATACGCATGAGTTACGAGGCAAGAGCAATAATTACAAGGTGAAGAGGGCCGCAAGTGGGGCGATCAAAAGGTGCACCACAAGTCAAAGAGGTGGCCCCACCGCAAGGGGTCATCCCCGCCAAAGACCACCGTGAGGTCCTAGGCAAGAGGTCCAAGACACTCGAGGGGAGGTCCCGGACAGGAGGTCCAAGGACTCAAGAGGAGGTTCTGGACAAGAGGTCCGTAAAGCTCACCACGAGGCGGTCCTGACACTCAGACCTGCACAAGGGAGGTCTAAGGGTCAAGATTTCAAGGGGAGGACCTCAACGGTCCAGATCAAAGGGTGAAGGGAGGTTCGACCAACAGGATATCTGATTTAGGAGGGTGGTCCTTACAAAAGACCAAAGAAGGACCGAGGAGGTGGTCTTTGCAAAACAACCTGTGAGGAGGTCCTGAAACAAGGAAAACGCAAGAAGAAAGCAGTAGCCGCTCGATTGAAATCCAGGCGGCCCAAAAAGGATAGGAACGTTCGACCAAACTAACGTGTTCTTAGGATCGGGCCATCCAAACCACATCGGATGGTCCTAAGGTTAAGAAGGCAAGGCCTCAGCGTCTGACCACGAGAGTCAAAGATGGGTCCAAGCGCTAAGGAGGTCTTGGACCTAAGGAGGCTCGAACCTTTGGATCCAACTAAGGAGGACACGGATGGCTAAGATCTCCCGAGAGGAGGTCCTAATGGCCGATCCTAACAAGGGAGGTCCGAGCGGCTAGAGACGGCTAAGATCTCCCGAGAGGAGGTCCTAATGGCCAGATCCTAACAAGGGGAGGTCCGAGCGGCTAGATCTCAACAAGGGGAGGTCCGAGGCTAGATCTCAACAAGGGGAGGTCTGAGCGGCTAGATCTCAACAAGGGAGGTCTTAAAGGACGCGGAGGAGGTCCAAGGACACGAAAAAGTCCGCAGGACAGAGGGAGGTCTATTTGGACACAAGGAGGTCCAAATAGCCACGAGGAGGTCTAGGAGGGTCCCAAAGGGCGCCTGGAGGTCCAGAGACTCGAGCGCCCAAGAGAACTCGGGGTTCCAAGAGAGCGTGGAGAGGTCCACGGGAGGTCCAAAAGAAGCAAAACCAAGCGTGGCTTGGGGGGACCAAAGAGGTTTTGAAACACAAACCCGAGCCGGGTCCTGACAGAAAACCCCAAGCAAGGGAGAGGTTCAGCAGGAGGGAGATAAGAGAGGTCCGGATCTCAAAGAGATTCAACCCAACAAAGGAAGTTAAGAGAGAAGAGACAAACCCAGGGACACAGAGAGAGGCTCAAACAGCAAGGAACACCAACAAAGAACTTAATTAAGGCTTAATTAATTCCAATTGAACTCTCCAGATTTCAAGACGTCAGGTTAAGCTTTGGATTCTCAATAAAGCCAAATGGTTACTTTTATTTGAAAACCAGGCAAGAAACTTTAAAGAAAACGAAACGTTACAGTTGCCATGTTTAAGAATGAAGCACTTGCAACCAAAAATCTTGAAATGAGAGACTTTGGGCTTATGACCAAATCTAAGCTCAAAAGAAGTCTTGCTAATCACAGATCTCAAGAATACCCTATTAGAGATATAACAAGCAGTACAGATCGCCTCAACCCAAAACCTCCTAGTTGTGAAATGCTCATCTAGCATGGTCCTGGCCATCTCTACAAGGGTCCTATTCTTCCTTTCTACAACACCATTCTGCTGGGGAACTCTAGGTGAAGAGAATCGTGCTCTAGCCCCTATCGTAATGTAGGTGGCAAAGGAAGAATTCTTGAATTATGTCCTATTGTCACTCCTAATGGCTCTCAAAGCTCCAGGAAGGTCAATAGCAAGTCTAAGGACCAAATCTCTAAAATAGCCAAAAGCCTCGTCCTTAGAAACCGTAAAATAAACCCATGAATACCGGAGTAATCATCCACAATCACAAGCACATACCATTTCCCACCCAGATCAACTCTAGAAGGACCAACAAGATCTAAGTGCAAGAGTCGACTGTGTCCATCACCATCACTAAGGTAAGAGGTGGATGAGAAGCAGAAACCATCTTACCATGTCTACAGGGTGTGCACACTAGATCTCTAACAGCCTTCAGCCCAGGCAAACCTCTAATCAAATCCTTGCAACTGACTCTAGTCAAGTGATCAAAGCCTATGTGTCCAAGCCTACAATGCCATAACACTAGATCATGAGAGTCAGAAGCCACAAGACACCTAGGGCTAGAAGCAGAAGAGATACTGAAATCAGCATAAAGATCCTTTCAACTCTAGAGATCTCAAAGACAAGCTCACCTGAGGAGTCTAGAACTCTACACTCACCACTTTTAAATCTCACTTCTAGGCCCTCATCAAGAAGCTGGGAGACAGATAAAAGATTATACCTCAGCTTACTTACCAAAGCGAAGTCCTTGAGCATGAACTTGTTGTTGACGCGCATTGTGCCTTTGGCTGTCACGGTCCCAATAGAAGCATCCCCAAATGTGATCAATTCATTGCCGGATGCACGTGTGAGGGAGGAGAACCATCTAGAATCTCTGGTCATGTGTCAAGAGCACCTGGAGTCAACAAGCCATATGTCCTCCTTCCTCGCACGACGGACCTATAAGGCACGAACATGAAACATCTGTGCCTTAGTACTGGGGTTAGTGATAAAAGACTTGGGAATCTAGTACTGAGTCACATGATGCTTGGGCAAAGCAGTAGAAGCAGTAGTAAAATGGTTAGGAGCAAAATCATAAGAATGCACACGAGAACCACCTAGACCTCTCCAAATCGACCTACCAAAAGGTCGGTACCCCCCCCTGTCTAGATGCTACCCGTGATCTCTCCTCATGATATCCTAACCCAAAGCGCTGCCTAGAGCCACCAAAAAAGTCAAAGAAGTCATCTACGAACTTAGGCCTATGTCTAGCAGGAAAGACAGGTTGCCTGGCTCTAGAGACTACAGCAGGTGAAGGAACTCCTCTAATGGTTCTCAAAGCACTCATCCTCTCCTTCCTCTCAATCTTGGCTCTCTGAAGCGAGTAACTCAATAATGTGGCCATCCTTCTTGCGAGAAGGTGCAATGGTACTTGACCTTTGAGAGGTCTGACTGTTGAAGTAGAAACACTGCCTTGCTAGAAGGGGTTTGGGCAAAACCGCAGATCTAAAAACTACCCTAGATGGTTCAGAGGTTCTACCTCAAACATACCACTCTCAACAAATTACAACCTTAAGTGGATGGTTCTTGGAATGCTCTAGGAATTAAATCCTAGTCCACTTTTCTTCACACTCACCTTAGATTGGTCAAGGATCATGTTGAGGTTCTTCTTCCCACCAAGAAATCTCTCAAGAGTCTGTTAAGGTAGTCAATTTCTTTGACTAGCTCCTTACATGAGGCACACTTATTTGACTTGATGACCTATCATACTTTTCCTTATAGTGAGCTACCTCAGCTTTCAAAGCCTCACAAGACACACAATAGTCATCTCTAATCCTATCCAACTGCTCTTTGAACTTAACTCTAAAAGCTTCTTGTATCTTATCTACATTATACCCAACTTCAATACAAAGAGCACAAGAATTAGAATCAACAACTTTCTTGGAAGCAGTCATGGACATGGATTGTTCAATTTTAGCTTTCTCCTCAAGAGTCTTGTTTAAGGCATCATTCTCAATTGTGAGTTTAATACGCTTTTCACATGAAGCAGCTTTTAGAATAAAGAACCATTTCACCATCTCCTTCATTTTAATCCACTATCCTCACAATGAGAACACATGTGACTAGCATCAAATTTCGCAATTCTTTAGTAGCACTATCCAATTTTAACTCAAGTAATGCACAATTTGAACAAGATGAATGAATATCATCTACAACAGTCACATCTAGAGCAATAGCATCCATGCAAACATGACTAGGACTCGACTTGAGAGAATCTAGTTCATCAAAAGCATCTTTCAGTTGATTAGCAATAGAGGAATGAGCAGATTTCAGATTTGCTAGTTCATTAAGCAAACTAGAGCAAGAATCACAATCATCAGCAGGATTAATGGATTTGAGCCTAACAACTTCTAGGTTCAAGTCATCAATCATCATATCCTGTTTCTTAATCGTTTTTGCTTGCTTTTTCAGTTTTTGTTCAGCATGGACCAAAGCACGTTTCATATCAGCAAGTGAGGGACGTACCTCATTGGGATCGTTGAAAGGTTCGTCGTCGTTGGAGGAGTCGACGTCATGGCTGTCCCTAGCCATGAAGCACATACTGATGAAGTCCTGGGCCTTCTTCTTGCCATGAGAGTCATCGTCGTCATCCTCCGTCTCCGAGTCCACATCGCTCCTGTCAACACTCTGAAGAGTGGCAAGGACCTGGCTGACGAACTTACGATAATTGGGCTTCTTGACTTTCGTGTCTTTAGCTTGAGGACACCTCCGAGAGTCCTTCTCCATCTTGCCCTTCAACTTGGGGCACTTGGAGCGAATGTGGTTCAGCTCACCACACTCAAAACAAGTGACAGGGCCACCTCTCCTCCCTGCTCCTCACCTTGTTGTATACTCTGAAAATTTTGTGGATAAGAGGGCTAGGTCATTCTTAGGTAGCTTCTCTAGTTGCTCATCACTCGAGAATGCAAAGCGGACAAGGAAAAACCAGATGAGCCAAAATCCAATGAATCAGAAGAACTACCCTTAGATGGGTTGACCACCAAAGCCATCGACTGCCTTGGGGAGACACGAGATAAAGTTAATCTCATGCGTCTTCAACCTCGAGTAGAGCTTATCCATGGTAAGCTCACTCATGACAGATGTTGTCATTGATGGATGTGATCTTCATCCCCTGCACCTTCACATCAAGAGCACCCAAAAGCTAGCGTATGTTCTCGGACTCAAGGAAAACAAGATCTACTACACGTGGGTCATGAAGAATCTTGGAGAACCTCCCCACAACTCATCTAAAGACTCACCGGGCCTTTGCTCGATCTTTGAGTATTCTTTCTTGAGTCGGTTCTCATCTCACTTCCTTGATCGCATGAGAGCCCTCGTGGTAGTCACAAAGGGTCCTCCAGATCTCATGAGCAGACCTCAAATGAGCCACGCAGCCAAACTCGATCGACTAAGACCTTGGATCGAAAGTTCCGAGCCTTGCTATTAGCCTCAACATCCGGAGTGATCACATTGTCATTGGTCGGCACGACATATGAATTTTTGACTTTAAGCCAAATAGCGTGCCCTTGAGCCTCGATGTAGGCATGCATGCGTGCCTTCCAGTAAGCAAAATCAACTCCATCGAAAACTGGTGGTTTGGTTGAATACTTGTCAGTCGACATGGCTCCAAAGACCGGTTAAGATCTATGAGAAGAGCTAACCGGCTCGATACCACTTGTAGGACCTGAAAGGCGACTAGAGGGGGTGAATAGACGCTTTCGATTTTCACCTTAAATAGATTCAACACTTAACTTTTCTCTAATAGCTATGAAAGCTAAGAAGATCAAGAATGCACAAAGGAAGCCTTGTGCTGAATCTAATTAACCCCCAAAGCAAAAGACCCAAAATATAGAGACCAAGTCCTCTGGAGCGGTCAAATCGGCATTCATTAGGCGGTCGAGACGAGTGCGGTCTCGATCGGCAAAGATATGGGCGGTCCGACCGTACCGACTGTAAATAGTGAAAACAAATGTTCCAAAACGAAAATCGATCAAACTTTTGATCTACACGGCCAAACTTAACAAAACTTGGAACACACCTTCCCAAGGATATCTGGAATCTATTCCAAGCAACGATCATCCAGATCTACGTCAAAGGTTTGACCTTTTTCTGTTTTACCGAAGGAGGATTCAAAACCGAGCAAAACGAAAAAACTTGATCCAAAACTTGCTCGTGGGAGATTGATGATCTAGATGATCCTAGATGTATTCCCACACATCACAGCAAGGTAAATGAGGGCAAGAAACCAACCAAAAACCACAGGATCAAGGAAGTACTCAAAATCATCGAAAGAGAAGGAAGAACACAAGAAGACTCATCTTTGAATAATCATCCATAGATTGATTCAAGATTGGTTGCTGGTTACAGCCACTCCCTCAAGGAGGACAAGAGCTCAATCCATGAGCACACACTCAACTAATCTCTCTAGAGGCTAAGCCTCTCCTCTCCTCTCTAATCCCTAAGACAAACTAGGGTTTCTCCAAATGAAGTGCTTGAGGCTGCTGTGAATAGCCCCCTCTCTATTTATACTAGAGGCTTAGCTTCTAGAAGAGTTAACCCTAATGGGCTCCCGTTAAGGCCCAACACAAACGGGACACACGCACGCATCTTAAAGGGCCGTCTTCATCTTCTCTTGACCTAATCCACTTCTTAACGCACCGTCTTGTGCCGCGGGTTGGCATTAGGTCACCAAGGCAGTATTTGATAAAATTACCAAAATACCCCTTCTCGATCTTTTCCGAAGACCGAGTCCGAACTACGTGAAACACATCCATGCTTCGCCACGTGTAGGTTGATCCAGCGGCTCTCATCGTGTCAGCAAGTCTCTCTCGTCCGCATCCCACCGGAACCTTCATAGCACTTGCACCGACCCCCGCACCGCTTGATCAACCAGTCACACCGAACTACCCGTTCAGTCATCCTTGTCTATTCTGTGCCACGCTTGAGTCCATTGACCTCACCCGGCATCCTTGATCGTTCTGGACCTCAGCTCTCCAAGCTTAGTCCCGATCCTCCTCACCGTTGACCGTCGTTGACCTCCAAGCAACCTACACACCAATAGACAAGCAAATCGAATTCGGGAACAAGTTCTTCACAACTTGACCCACGTTAGTGAAAACATGCAATATGCAACACATATACAAAGATAAATATGGATATGACTTATCCCAAAATCAATTTGCCAATTATATCAACATTCAAGACAAAACCAGAATCGATCATTGCTCAAAGGCGGTCTGGCTCGACAATTTGATCCTGGCCTCGACTCTCAACACGGCGGTCTGACCGCTTACGACCTGATAGTCTTTCTAACTTCGTCGAAAACACGTGATTCGACAAACCATCAATGCCATTGCCAATTGTTTCATCATCCTAAGATCATGAGCATATCCCCATGATATCCACACTTCCCAACCCTTTGATTCTAGAAACCCTAATTTGGGATTTAGGGCTAGGAGAGAAAAGTGGAGAGGCTAGGGTTCATGAGAGATGGATTGATTGAGTGCTCAAGTGTTGAGCTTTTGTCCTCCATGGTGGAGTAGCTGTAAGCATACAATCTATCTAATCAATCTATGCAAGATTTGCCCCCATGTTGAGTTCTATCTTATTCTTGCTCTCTCTTTGATGCCTTTGGGATTTTTGGTATTTCTTAGGTTTTTATTTGGGATCTTGCTATGATCTTTCTTGCTGAGATGTGTGGGGTATGATCTAAGGTCATCTTGATCATCATCCACCCGTGAGCAAGCTTTTAGATCTAAGTTTTAATTTTGCCCGGTTTTGGTGAATGAAATGGTGATTTTAGGGGTTTTTGCTCTTGAGGGCTTTTGGCTTGATTCTTCCTATGATTGAGGATGCTGGGATACATGGGAGACCATCCTTAGCCATCTTGGATTGATTCCTCCCACGAAATCATCTCAATCAGAACTTGGGAAATGATCTTCACGGTCGTTGATTAGAATAGGTTCCTAACATCCTAAAGAAGATATGTTCCAAGTTTCATGAAGTTTGGAGTTGTGAATCAAAAGTTAGACCAATTTGTGATTTTGAGTTCGGGCTGATTTTACTATTCATTGTGCTGCCAGTCAGACCGCCCATTTGAGAGGTCTAACCGCTAGGCCAAAAAGTCGACCCGCCAATTTGAGAGGTCTGACCGTCCAACTATATTGGTTTCTAGTTTTTGGTCATTTTGGTCTTTTCTCTTCAGGGTGATTCCCGTCAATACAAGTCTTCCGCTATGCTTATATATTGATCTTCATAGCTTTCATAGCTATTGGAGTGAAAATCTTATTGAATTTGATCAAGGTGAAAACTAGATCGTGCTCCTATTCACCCCTCTCTAGTTGTTGTTTCGTCCAACAACCCGCTTCAAAAAGTCTGCAACAGAATTAACTAAAGACGCACACGCACGCATGGTCGCCTCCTCTGCAGACAAAGACGAACCAAAGACGCACACATGGTCAGCCTCTCAGACAAAGACCAACCAAAGACCCGAAATTTGTCGTATCATCAGTAGCAAAGAGCATCTTATCATTGATCTCGACTACGCTGTCTCTGTTGAGATGTTTATATGGATCATTAGATGCTAGGGATTAAAGGACGTATATATTAAGTCGTAAAAGAAAGAAAGAAAGGACGGTGTCAAGATTCATTTAGAAGAAAAAAAGCGCCGCAGTCGATGTGCAGAGAAAAGCAACGCGATAGCGCAGCAAGTACTCCTTGGAAAGGATGCTGCTCATTTCCACGACCTTGATCGTGTTGGGTTGCAAGATGCAAAGAAAGGTCAATTGCCCATTTTGTGGCCTTGATTCGATCATCCATCAGGCAAGTCCCGGAGTGGACTCGGTCTTGCTTTCTCTGACTCTATGACGACATGCTATCGTTCTCACTTCACCGATGATTTATCGACTATTTGACATCGCATACAAAAACCGAGTGAACCCCAACATCCAAGCCTTTCCTTTCCTTTCCTTTCCATTCAAATACGTGAAAGGTAGCATAGATGAGTGATGACCCAAGTCATCCGGTGCGATTGAGCCCATGGGTGGATCCAAGTAGGCCTAAGGGGTGCATGTGACATCGGGTCCAATTTTATTTTACCTTATTAAAGCTTATGTAACAGCGGTCAATGAGGATGGCAAGAAGGTAAGAAAAGTCACTTGTGACACTAACACCATGATTGCCCAAAGGTTCTCAGATGTTGTTTGACACTCATGGGATTCCTTGTCACACATTATCCTCATATTACGAGGTGCATTGTTGAATGAGCTTCCAAGTTATTATGTTTTGAAAAGGTGTCTTGCAAATTGCAAGAGAGAGGTTGTGTTCGATGACAATGGCAATTTTCTTGAGGAAAACCAAAAGATCTCACGGAGGAAGAAATTAAAAAGTTGGCTTCAAAGATGCGCAAGGACTTAGAAGAATTGATACATCGAGCTACACCTTCACTACCTCACATGCAGAATGCGAGAGAGAAACTTAAACATTTTATGCAAGACATAAACCAGGAAATTCCTGTCCGACCACAAAGTAGAGTGGAGGAGGTTGAAGTATATAGAATTAGTAGTGAAAGTTTGAAGCACTCTGGAATATTATGGATGAGCGGATCCGCACACACGTATGGGAGGCAAGGAAAAGGGTCGCCTAAGCGCCGACTAGGCCTCAAGCATTGCCACAGCTACCCATAAATGGTCACAGCTTAGATGGCAATCGGGCGTGCACGGGTAGTGCTCGCCCATACCCATACCATGCTCCCATTTCCCCCACGCATGCTCGAAGATGACAGGCGAAGAACCTCGCCCATACCAAAGACGTGGGTACTGCGCTCCATGAGCATACTCAACACACATAAAGAATGCACACATCAAGTTTATTTCAATTCACACATCAATAGTGCATCACACATTCAACAACTAATAAATTCATCACAAATCACACATAAGTTCGACAAAATTAATCAAGTTCAACAAATAAAATGAAAATACAAACCCATATAGTTCCTCACACATAAATAAATTAAGTTTGCAACAAGAGTAGAACATATGAAAATGGTTCAATTACAACAATTTAACAAATAGATGAAAAACATGTCCATAAACCGGTTTGTTAATCGAGTCGACGATCGAGATTGAACAACAATCTTTAATCTCCCCTTCAATGTCTTCAAGGCATGTCCATAAACCCTCAACTCCTCCTTCACCTAAAAAGTAAACAATGTATTGCAAGACTTCTGCTCGTATGTACATCAACTTAATAGTTAGTTCAAGAGACCTTCTATCTTCTGGATATATGGATAAAAACTACTAATGATCATTCAATCTCGAGTTATATTCATAAAAGAGCTTAGGTGATATTATAGTAACCAACTAATTGCAAAGAATGCTTTATCACTTGTTCTAAAAAAATTGTATCCATTCTACAGCAGAAGATGTATCACCAACATCAGGGCCTAAGTGAGCTCTTCACTACTAGAACAACCTTTCCAATGGAGCGGCATCCATTTCGGAGGAGGAAATACACAAGGAGATTCCGGCCGGTTCTCTCAACAGACGCTAAACCTAGGTGAAATGGACACCGAAGTTACATCACGATTTGTACATTCATCAATCAATTAGGTGGAAGCAGATAGTAAGTATACGATGCTTATCTCTTCAATGTGCGAAGCTAGATGAATTCTCACATTCATGTTCATCACCCGAAGTTACTCCAAAAATAGTCATGAGGCTCATGGGCATTCCAGACTCACCTTGTATCATCCGAAAAGCCACCTCCGGTGTACTTAATAATCGACAATCTCCCATTAAAAATGGTATCTATAATCAGTAGCACAAGTCATCATTTCTTGGATGTTTCGTAAATACAAAGCTCAAGAAGAACCTCTAAGATCAAGCTAATGTTGGGACAACAAAGAACGGTGAGAACAAGTTTAACTTCCATCTTTACCACTATAATGGAACCAGTATAAACTCACAAGACATGACAATTTGCAGCCATAGGATGTACAGCTTGTAGCCGATAGGATGCCCGAATAATCTGCGCCATAATAAGCAATACAAATGTCATTCCACTGGCAGAGAAGTAAGAACATTGCCCGTGCACTTTATAATTTTATTTCATCTGAATGTTGAAGTAATAGTCTCTTTTACTGGGTGCAAGAACTATTCAAATTGGTGAAGCACTACAGATGCAAATTGAGGTGCAGAGGCAGGTAAACGAACAACTCAAGGTGAGGTACTGACTCCTCACATAATAAGCTCTTAACCTAGATGCATGCAGTATATGGAAATAACATAAGAGCATCCGGTTAGCACACTCCATTCCAACTGAAGGGTTTAAGAAAATGGCTACAGATTCCGAATCATTGTTGACCTCCTTGAACACTACACTTCCCTCTAGGAATGACCCCATACAATCTAGAGATTAGAGAACTGGGAACTGCTAGATACTTCCTTCGATGAAGCAAAGAAACCTTTTATAATCCCGAAAAGCAAAGATAATCATGCATTTAGTATCCACAATATGAACTATTGGTGCAGTGGTTCTAACCGAAATTAAATTGGCGGGTACAACGGCAGATCTACAAGTACGAATAGAAGCCCAAGGAAGTATCTACATGCGCTTTTGGAGCACAGAGAGACCCTTGGAAAATGCACTCGGGTCCTACAAACTGGAAGATGCAAAAATGAAAATATCGAACTAGTCTCACAAGTATCAAATGAATGTTTCAAAATGTAATTGCTCGCGTCCTCGTCTGGAGAGGAGGATGGCGGGAGAACGGCGGTTGGCCTGGAGGAGGACGGCCAGAGGAGGATGGCCGGGAGGAGGACGGCTATGGACGGGAGGCGCGATTGGCGGGAGGAGGGCGGCTCACGGGAGGAGGACGGCCGAGGAGGCGGCTTGTCGGGAGGAGGTTGGCCGGGAGATCTAGTGGGGAGGACGAGCGATGGGAAGTGAGGAGGCCGAGATCTGATTTGTGGCCGAACCTCGGGAGGCCGGGAGACCGAGCTAGGGTTTTAGTTTTTTTTGACTCGGTGAGGGTATATAATACGGTCCCACCTCGCCAGTAGATGGCGATAATCCAAGCGGCGGCGGAGTGCAGTGGAGCTTACCCATACCTGCGTCTGCCATCTGATGGGTAAGGAATTGTGCCCGCTTTTACACTCGTAAGCAAGAAAGACGCCCATACCCGCCTCCATTAGGTATTCGCCATGGTACATGGGTAAACGGACACAATTGCCATCCCTAGTCACAAGCAGACAAGGAAGACAGGGCATGGGTGAAATGCTTCTGACTAGATTGAGCACGAGCCTAAGGAGAAGTGGTCAGCCGCTACATGACAACGGTAGTGCTCGATATGGTGTCATGACAACCAATCTAGCCGAGGTGTACAACTGGGTCATGTGTCAGGACCCCAAAAAATATAATAAAGAGGACAATAAAGAAGAAGATTACCGCTTTCAAAGCCAAAGCGGAATCGAGTGATGATGAGGATGAAGAGGAGACTCAAGAGGAGTTTACTCTTCTTGTGTGAAGAATGAAGAAATTCATGAGAAGACGCCCACATAGAAGCTTCAACTTCGACAAGAGCAAAAAGGGCAATCCTTAGGTGACAACAAGCGTTATAGCAACATCCGGTGCTATAATTGCGAAGAGAAGGGGCACATTGCTTCTCATTGCCCTGCAAAGAAGGATGACAAGGGCAAGTCATTCAAGAAGAAGGAATACAATGGCAAGAAGAAGCTTCACAAGGATGGCAAGCATGAAGCCCACATTGGAGAATGGGACTCGGCGAGGAGTCAACTAACTCCGATGAGGATGAGGATGAGTCCCCAAGAAGAAGGGACTCATGGCATCGCCATCAAGGAGGCTCCATCGCTATTTTCCACTTCTATTTGCCTTGTGGCAAAAGGAGATAAGGTAAAATCTATTAATAATGATGAACCAACATATGATGAATAAATGGATATGCTTGAAGACTTGAATGAATATCTTGAAAAAGAAATATCAAAATATAAGGTCTTGAAGAGAGAGCATATTTCTAAAAGATTCTTATGAGGAGCTAAAGGAAGCTCATGACTTGCTTATCCAAGAAAATTCAAGCAAGTCTTGCTCTAGTATAGGAATTACATGTGATATAATTGATGAAATGCCTAGTATAGAAGTTGCTAGAACTAGCGCATCTACTTCATGTAATGATCCTATTGCTATGCCATGTTGCTCAAGTATTAACTCTAATCATGATAATGTTGAGTCACATGATGCTAAGCTTCTTGTTGAGAACAATGAGTTAAAGGAACAAGTGACCAAGTTAAGCAATAGCTTGAAAATGTGCTTCAAGGGTAAGGCCACCCTTGACAAGCTTTTGAGTGAGCAAAGGTGCTCATTCAATAAGGAAGGACTTGGGTATGTGCCCAAGAAAGGTAAGAAGCTGGTAAACAAGCCCACAAGGTTTGTTAAGCAAAATAGCAAGTATTGCCATCAGTGTCGGGAAATAGGACATATGCAACAAAATTGTTCTATGGGTAAGACTCCATCTCTTGGTATATATGATTCATGCTATATGCTTAGAAAAACTAAGGATGGTAAAGTCATTGCTAGATTTGTTGGCACTTCGATTTTAGGCGCTAAATAGAATGCTATTTGGGTGCCTAAATCCTTGGTCACTAACCTCTAAGGACCAAAACAAATTTGGATACCTAAAAGAACTTGATTCTTGTTTTGTAGGTGAACTATAAAACTGGTGGAAAACATTGGGTGCTTGATAGTGGATGCACTCAACACATGACTGGTGATAGAAAGATGTTCACCACATTCGAGAATGGTAAAGGAGTTGACAAGATCACGTTCGGCGATAATAGCAAAGGAAAGGTATTAGGATTAGGTAAAATTGCTATCTCAAATGACCTTTCTATTTCTAATGTATCGTTAGTAGAATTATTAAATTTTAATTTGCTATCCATTGCTCAAATATGTGATCTTGGCTTAATTTGCTCATTCTATAATGAAGGTGTTACAATTTCAAATGCAAAAGATAGCTCTTTAGTTTTCAAAGGTTTTAGATTTGGAAATCTTTAATTGGTTGATTTTATTTCAAATGAATCATGCTTAAAAACTTGTTTAATTGCAAAAATCTCATTGGGTTGGCTTTGACATAGAAGGCTAGCTCATGTTGGAATGATTCAACTTAAAAAGTTTTTCAAACATGATTTAGTTGTTGGCTTGAAAGATGTGAAGTTTGAGAAAAATAGACTTTGTAGTGCTTGTCAAGCCAGTAAACAAGTCGCTAATTCTCATCCTTCTAAGAGTATCATGTCAACATCTAGACCATTGGAACTCTTACATATGGACTTGTTTGGCCCAACAACCTATAAGAGTATCAGGGGTAATAGCTATTGTTTAGTCATTGTGGATGATTACTCTAGATACACATGGGTATTCTTCCTAGATGACAAAGGTGAAACCTCCGACATTTTCAAAAGTTTTGCAAAAAGGGCTCAAAATAAATTTGATTTCAAATCAAGAAATCAGTAGTGATAATGGTTCGAAGTTCAAAAATACTAAAGTTGAAAACTTTTGTGATGAACTTGGAATAAAGCACGAACTTTCCACAACCTACACTCGGAGCAAAATGGAGTTGTAGAAAGGAAAAATCGTACATTAATTGAAATGGCTAGGACAATACTTGATGAGTACAATACTCGATAGTCTTTGGGCGGAAGCTATTAACACCGCTTGTCATGCCATAAATCATCTTTATTTGCATCGACTTTTGAAAAAGACTTCTTATGAACTTCTTGTTGGAAGAAAACCGAACATCTCTTATTTTCGTGTATTTGGTTGCAAGTGTTATATTTTGAAGAAGGGTGTTCGTCTTTCAAAATTTGCTAGTTGTTGTGATGTTGGTTTCTTGCTTGGTTATTCTTCAAATAGCAAAGATTATCGTGTCTTTAACCAAAACTCCGGGTTAGTTGAAGAAAGGCACGATGTGCAATTTGATGAAACTAATGGCTCTCAAGAAGAGCGTGAGAATTTGGATGATGTAGGTGATGAAGCCTTGAGAAAAGCCATGGAGAACATGCAAATTGGCGACATCAAGCCTAAGGATGATCCATCATCTTCCACTCAAGTTAAACCTCCTATCTCTTCCACAAATCAAATTCAAATTAATAAAGAGGACAATAAAGAAGATGATCAACCATCCAACTTACCACCAAGAATTCACAATGCAATTGTAAAAGATCATCCAATAGATCAAATATTGGGTGACGTAAATAAGAGTGTTCAAACTCGATCTCAGTATTGCTTCTTTTTATGAACATTACTCTTTTGACTCTTCTATTGAGCCAAAGCATGTAGAAGAAGCGCTTGATGATCCGGATTTGGTGAATGCAATGCATGAAGAACTCAATTACTTCACATAGAATGAAGTTTGGACATTGGTGAATAGGCCCAAAGAACACAACGTGATTGGCACTAAATGGGTATTTAGGAATAAGCAAGATAAGAATGGTATGGTTGTAAGAAACAAAGCAAGATTGGTCTTTCAAGGATATTCACAAGTCGAAGGTTTAGATTTTGGTGAAACCTTTGCTCCTGTAGCTAGACTTGAGTATTACTTGTTTTTGCATCATGCTTTGATATTAAATTATTTCAAATGGATGTTAAAAGTGTTTTCTTAAATGGTAAAATATTGAACTTGTCTTTGTTGAACAACCTCCCGATTTTAAAGATCCAAAGAATCTAAATCATGTCTATAAACTCTCCAAGGCGCTCTATGGCCTTAAACAAGCTCATAGAGCATGGTATGAACGCTTTAGAGATTTTCTTGTCTCAAAAGGATTCAAAATCGGGAAAATTGATTCAACTTTATTTACTAAAGTCTTATATTATGATTTCTTTGTTTGTCAAATCTATGTTGATGAAATCATTTTCGGGTCTACTAACCAAATTTTTGTGAAGAATTTGGTGATATGATGTCTAAGGAATTTGAAATGCCCATGATAGGAGAATTAAGCTATTTCCTTGGACTTCAAATCAAGCAACTCAAAGATGGAACCTTCGTGAGCCAAACAAAGTATGCAAAAGATTTGATCAAGAAATTTGGCATGGAGGATGCAAAACCCATCAAGACTCCCATGGCAACCAACTGTCATCTTGACCTAAATGAGCGAGGTAAATTGGTAGATTTAAAGCTTTATAGGTCTATGATAGGTAGTTTGCTTTATCTCACCACATCTAGGCTCGATATTATGTTTAGTGTTTGTATGTGTGCGTTTTCAAGAAACTCCAAAAGAGTGCCATTTAATGGCCGTAAAAAGAATAGTAAGATATTTAAAGCATTCCTCTAGCATTGGCCTATGGTTCTCCAAAGGTGTTAAATTTGATTTAATTGAATATTCCGATTCTGATTATGCGGGTTGCAAGGTAGATAGAAAAAGAACCTCGGGTAATTGTCAATTCTTAAGAAGATCTTTAGTACCATGGTCATCCAAGAAATAAAATTCGTAGCTTTATCCTCCGCCAAAGCGAATATGTTTCACGGGAAGTTGTTGTGCTCAATTGCTATGGATGAGGCAAACATTGATGGATTATGGAATTAAATTTGACAAATTTCACTTTTGTGTGATAATGATAGTGCGTGAAAATAGCCAATAACCCTGTTCAACACTCAAGAACCAAGCATATAGATATTCGCCACCATTTCTTGAGAGATCATGTGAGTAAGGGAGATATTGAAATTAGCCACATCCCGACCGAAGACCAATTAGCGGATATTTTCACCAAACCTTTAGATGAATGCCGCTTTTGCAAATTGAGGAATGAATTAAATGTCATAGACTATTCTAATGTTGGTTGAACTCTTGCCTCATGCATTTTGCTTTATTTGGTGTTATTTGACCCTTTTATGAAAGTATTTTCAAAATATTTTACTAAAAATTCCTATGTTCATAGATTGACATTAGTCTATTCAATGCATAATGATCCTAAATGATATTCAGTTGAGTGCAAAACTAAGGATCATTTGCAAAATTCTCGATCAATGTCATTTCGGAAGTTCGGGATAATCGAAACTACCGGCGGGTTAAGCGAATGCGACCACGATCTTGATACTCTAGGTGCTATAACCACTCAGACGACCGCTTAGCGGTACTACCGGCGGTATAAAGGCAGAACTACCGTGTTGGTAGGTGAAAGGGGAGTAACTCCTTGCGGTTTCACTTTAACCCATGCCTTTTACCTCAGAACGGTTCGACCGAACTCGCATCGCTTCCCATTCTCTATTGGCCTCTCTCTTTCTCACTCGAAGACACCCCAAATCCACTCGAATTTCTCTAAAGTTCTTCGGAAATTCTTCAATCTTGTTGATTCCTTGCATCTCTAGGGTTTATCTCCTTCAATCCTCAAGGTAAAACCCCTTTTTGATTCTTGTTTTTACCAAAGATTGGAACCCTAGGTCTCCTTTTAGGGTTAATTGAGAATGTAGATGATTTTTGGGGTTCTTGTTGGGCAAAATTGATAAAATTGGTGTTTCACGATGTTTACACATCCATTCCATGGGTTCACTCCATAAGAAACATCCAAAATTTCATTAAATTCCTTACCTAGAACTCGGTCTGAAAACGGTACTACCAATCGGTTTGAGCATTTAACACATCGATGATTGGTTGTAACAAACTTAACAATGGCGATCTTGCGATTTTCTGACAGAGCAAGAAAATCACTCTATTCAAAATTAAACCTAATCTACTTGATCTTTTGCATCCTTTGTAACATATCCTCTCTGCTTGAAGATGCCAAGGACCGAATTGCTACTGCGCAAGTCCGTTGGGCGCCACTAGAGGTCAATCCTCCTCATCCCGCCTTCAACGACTTCTATTCA
>JAYEVD010000815.1:0-124319 GCA_036346405.1 Phyllostachys edulis | reverse complement strand
AACAACAAGCATGAACATCCCATTCATGACAATACCAAGTTATACCACAATTTTAATTCCAAGTCTAACAATAGCAACCATGTAACTCAAGTGGTGCGTCCATAACAGTGGACACGGCTATTCGAATAGATTTATACCTGCGAGGGTGTACTACTTTACCCTACGACTCGATTAGCCCATAAGCCTCCAGATGCCTCCGAATATAGCATACTTCCTATGGTATGCCGTAAGATAAATCAAGATATGGTCATTTTTAGCAAGAAGATCCCATTGGGCTTCAGTCACAATACCACAGGCTCCTAGGCAACATAAGGCGTCACGGTCTATATGCCCTATCGGCCCATAAGGAAAACATAGGACGTCACGGTCCCATGCCTTTATAATTCCACCACCGTGGGACCTAACACAACAAAATCTTCCCCCTACTTAACCATACAGCACCCATATACTGCGTGTGATAGCACGAGTTTTACTTGAATCAAAGTTGTTACCAAAGTTCGGTCCTTAATTGTCGAGACAAGTCCAACACTTACCCAAGTCTAGTGCACAAAGGCACCATCACTAACATCCACTTGTCCAGACCAAAACTCATTTTAAATGATAAAATTTGACTCACAAAACAGATCTGAACTGAAACAAAAATATATAATGATAGTTGTGTTTATCCCATAATTGTCGGGTTATTCCGACAATATTCTGTTCTAGACTTGCATGGCTAAGCAAACCCGAACATAAAATACTTCACACAATCTTATCTTAAGCATTTCAGTATTGGAGTAATTCATGGATAACCACAATGACAAAGTAATAGGATGTATCTAACTATTCATCACAAAAATAGCGACATTATCAAAAATAGCATGCAAGCAATTATCATTGCACTAACTTAATAATGGGATCAAATATGATGCAAAAGAAAGTTCAAATGATGCTTGCCTTGCTGGTAACTCAGTTGCTCTTCCTCGGTGGCGTATAAGTCAATATCAATAGGCTCGGTATCTATATAAATACAATCTAGAATAAACATCGAAATGCCCAAAATTCAAAATTCTCAAAATGCATGATTTTTCTACAGTAGGTAAACCATGATTTTAGATGAATTTACGTGAAATAATTATTCCATTTGGATTTAGTATGTGAGAGTTATGATGGTTTGAATTTCAGCTTTGAATCGTCTTCATTAAATAATTTAATTATGAGGCCAAAATTTGTAGAGCAGTAGGGAACAGAGGGTTATATGGATAAATAGGGAATATTAATACAAGACTAAAACAGTTGAGTTTGCTCCATTTGCGATTTCCATGATTTAGTTATGAATTTCCAAAGTTATCGAGCATTTTTCTATTGTAAAAATAATAGGGTTAATGGATCATTCTCCAAAATAATACTCTCTGCTACAGAGACATGTTTTAAGCCATTTTAAAATAAATTTTATTAAAAATGAAAATTACGAAGTGGTTTCATCTAATTTGGAGCTAATATGAATTAGTTATGCATTTTTAAAGTTATACATATTTTCGATTATGCAAATAAACAGATTTCGAATTTTCTAATCCATTTATCACTTTTCTTACGGGCTCTACTCTAGCGCGGTCACTGACCACCAGGCCTGGGCCCATTACTGACTTCAGTCAAGCCCAGTCCAAGAAATTGTGAGAAAGGCGTATTTTAGAAAATCGCTTTCCATGCTATACTCGCTCTCTATTAAAGTCATAAGAAATCGCGTTTTCCTTAATGGAAAACATATCACACAACTCTACCCTAACTCTAAACTGTCAGGGCCCACAAGTCATACACTCAAAGCTAAAACCGGTGCATTTAACTCCTTAGTTTACGTGCATGGACCCATTGTAAGGGACTCAAGGCTAATAAAAGCTCAATCATTAGCGCGGATTAAGCAGGATTAAACCAAAGCAGCAGAGATTTGGCCTAATCTGGCGGCAGCGCTGGTCGGACTAACCGACACCGAGCTCCTGGCGCCGAGGCTTGCGGCGCCTCGCGGACCTAGGGTCCATGGCGGAGCAATCTAAGAAGGCGAAATGGGTTCCTCGGACCCTTGCGCGACATAAGATGCGTGGCGGAGTCCCTGATGATGCATGGCGGCGGCGAAGCTGAGCTAGCGGCGGCGCCGGTGTCTTGTGCATGTGCGAGTTAAGCTCCGTGGTGTGCAAACAAGCGCCGCATAAGCAAAGTGAGCTTTGCTGAGACTTCTGAGGGCTCGGGAGAGGCGGAGGAAACTTGGGTGCGGGTTGGCCCGGCAATGGCGGCGGCAAGCTCTCCGAGGTAGGCGGCGGGCACAAAGCGAAGGACAATGAGTGTTCAGGGGAGGTTAAGGAGGATAAGGAGATGGTGTAAAAACAATGGATCGGTGAATGACCTACACGCGACAATAGGGAACAAAATAAGGTTCTTGCCCGATAAGGAAAATCCCAAATTACCTCGTTCTGTGGACAATCCAACCCATTAGTTGAGGAAAGCATCACTAGGTATGGAGGCACAATGTAGCCGCGCTAGATTTAGGACCATACCTCCGGACACGGAGAAGCCACGGAGGTGTCAGCGGGCGTCTTTCTGCAGACAACAGAAAGCTCGCTGAGAGTTGAGCAGCTACAAACAACCATAAGCGTCAAGGTCGATAAAAATGGAAAGATCATCGAGCATGGTGTTGAATGCAGCCATGCTCTTGTCTCACCCGTGCGATCCGCGGGAGAGCTTCCAGCTCGACAAGCGAGGAAGAGCGAGTGGTTGCCGGGCTTGGAGTGACTTAAGCTCGAGAATCGAGCGGAAAGAGGCGTCAAGTGGCGAAAGTTTAAGTGGCAGGCGCAGGCGGTGCAGTCACAGCGTTGGCCAGGCGGCTCAGCATTGTCATGGCCAGCGTGGCGGCTAGCATCTGTGGCGAAGTTTGGAGGAAGAACGAAAGCGACAAGCGAAGGCGGCGTGGCGGCCGTCTAACAACAGCATCGGCGAGTTTAAAGTGGCGATGCTATCGTTGGACTGGTGCATTTAGCTCGGAATGGGCTGAAGTTTCGGACAAGCGGGCATCGCTGCGTTGGGCTCGAGCCGGTGAATAGTGCCCGACCAGCTTGGGTTAGGGTTTTGACCAGAATTTAATTTGTTTCCTCCACTTTGACCAAGGTGCTAAACATAGAAATAAAATTCCTAAAATTGTGAAATAAATCACAGAGGTTCCTGGGTAGATCTAGTTCCCATAAAAATTATTGAACACTACTGTTCAAGATATAATATGTATATAATAAATTCAACTTAGTGTATGTCATCAATTGGTGTTTGAATTTTCTCAAGGTTGAAACCAGTCCCAAAAATTTGGGAAAAATTATATTAATTCGTTATAATTACTATAGTATTTGAATAAATTATTTCCAGGAGGTGTTCAAGAGGTTTTGTTCCAGTTTTCTTTTGGAGTTGAAATACAAGGTGTAAGTTCAACACTTGTTTAAGATTTTCTAGTGCAATAAATTATGCAAAAATTTGAAATCAATGATGCATGCTAATGAGATGCATAATAATTCTCTTTATTAAGTTGGGGATGTGACATTAACTCAGGCCTGTAAAAGTCTAGCTTATCTATTAATAAGCAAATAAGGATATACGGGATAATTGACTAGTTAACAATCCTCGTTAGTGTTGCACGAGGATTTGGATGAGCATGCCGCTAGACTTTTGGACTTTATACATATTATGCTTCCATTGTTCAATTAGCTACTTCGGATACTTGAGGTTTTATTTAGCAGTCGGTCCTTATGATGTAAAGTTGTAATAAACAAGTTATGTATCATATTTGTTTCATTTTGTATGTATGGATGTGTATGCCAATGTTGTGGATATGTGTACTATCCACTGATCATGGGATTAATCACGATACACATAGAGGGCTTGAGTATTGAAAGCCGGGGTGCAACAAATAGATCATTGTATATATGCACAATCTTTATATTTGCTAATTGGAGGCACTCCTAGAAACCTCCGTTAATCTTAGAAAGGTAAAAAGCTAGAAATTCCCATGTTAATCGTCGAAAAGAAAACATCTCAAACATTAACCTTTTAGAGAAAGCATGATCTATGGCTACAATTAAATACCGTAGTACATACGTTGATAGAGATAAGTACATACATTGATAGACACAGTTTGGAGTCGCTGCTGCCTGTGCATGTGCTGTAGGAAAGAACCAAATTATTTCACAATGTATTATCTTTCTATGCATACAGGCATACCGGACTCTCTCTAACTTGATAGAGACAAGTACATACGTTGATAGAGACAAGTACATACGTTGATAGAGACAGAGTTTGGAGTCGCTGCTGCCTGTGCATGTGCTGTAGGAAAGAATCAAATTATTTCTCAATGTATTAGCTTTCTATGCATACATGCATACCGGACTCTCTCTAACTTGAATTCAAGCATGATTGGCACAAGTACGGCTCAGGTGGCAGAATCGGCAGAATGCTATCTATTCCATCTTTTACATTTTAAACTTTGTTAGCAATTCCAAATTTGCTATAAATTTATAATCTGAATAAATAAGAACTTTAAATTCGGAATCAAGATGGTAAAGTTATTTTTGAGCGAAAAATGGTTAAAATATATGCATGGTATATGGTATTCAAATATATGTACATAAATTCAACTCCTCCAGAAAACCCATGTTGACTTTATGGGAGATAAAGCCTATAAATTACAACATTGATTTGTAAAAGTAAAAAAATATCTATATTAATATATAAAAGAAACTTATAGACTAGAGGTCCCAATACACGTGCATAGAAGCCATGTTCCATAAGGAATAGAAGAAGTCGAGAAGAAAGTAGAGATCAAATTTGGCTTGATCACACATGCACCAATTTGTGCACTCGAGCAAGTTCTCAAGCAAAACCGATACAATTACATATTAGCGATTAGCACATGAAAAGATTAAGCAGTCAAAGCCATCACGTAGTATACACTGTCGTTGTGGAAATAAATGAACATCCCTTGATTTATAGTTAATTCTGTAATTAAAAATAATCACAACAATAATGCAAAAAGATTAATCCCCAACTTCTGTTGAGTTTGAAACAAGTCTGAACACTACCTCACAAACTTTTATATCATCAAATAACTACGAGTAAAATGAAGAAATATATTATAAAAATTACTAGGCGTGCATGCGCACGGTTTGATGACTAGTACTGGCTAACCACCGTACGACTTGATTAATCAGTTCATGGGACTCGTCGAACAGGATGTAACTCACACATATATATGAATCTCTGAATGCATGCGTGCTAGTACTAGTATAGTTTGTTTGAGCGAATATAAGGTAGGTAGGTCGCTGCTCTATAGATAGCACCAATTCACGTACACCACCTCAACTAACTATCTCTATCTATATGTCTCCCTTGACAAAATGACACAGACAACAGACGGACAAATATTGACAACTGATCGAAGCTGAATGCATGCCTACTAATCACTATAAATACCATCGTGCTGATCAGGCGAACCAATTCAAGCTAGCAGCTACGTACCTGAAAGTCGCTTGTTGAGCTAATTAAGCATGAGCACGAGCATGGCAGCCAGTGCCCTCAGCCTCGCCTCCTTGGCCGTCCTTGTCCTCCTGGTGCTCGCCGCCCCCTCGCTGGGCGATCCCGACATGCTCCAGGACATCTGCGTCGCCGATTACAAATCCTCCAGGGGCGTAAGTAGCGTGCGATTCTGATCTGATCGCGCTATATCATTAATTCTCTCAATTAACTACTTAACTTCTTTTTTACTTGTTCATCAGCACGGTTTCTAATAAACAGATTTGACGATTACTTATTTTTATTATATGTTAGCAAGATTTGATAAAACTATAATGCTATGAAATTTTTTTTCCAGATCAACTTACTAATATCACTTCCATATGAAACATCGAAATATAGTTTTTTTGTAAATATTAGTGGTCAAAGTTATAAGAGTTCGTCTATACCTATTCTAAAACGACGTCTATTTGAGAACCGAGTAAGTAACTCCCTCATGGAATATCATGCTCGCTTATTAATTTGCATGGATGCTCGCAGCATTGCGGCTGAACAGGTTCCCGTGCAAGAGGCCGGAGAACGTGACGGTGAACGACTTCTTCTTCGACGGGCTGACGACGGAGAACACCACCAGAAGAGCAGCGGAGTCGCCGGCGAACACCACCAGAAGCGCCGCGGGGTCGTCGGTTGTGGTGACGACGGCGGCGGACGTGGACAAGCTCCCGGGGCTCAATACCCTGGGTGTGTCCATGGCGCGGATCGACTACGCGCCGGGGGCTTAACCCGCCGCACACCCACCCGCGCTACGGAGATCGTCTTCGTGCTCGAGGGCTCCCTCGACGTCGGCTTCGTCACCACGGCCAACAGGCTCTTCGCCCGCACCGTCCGCAAGGGCGAGGTGTTCGTCTTCCCCCGCGGCCTCCTCCACTTCCAGAAGAACAGCTGCGCCAACTCGGCCGCCGTCGCCATCGCGGCGTTCAGCAGCCAGACGCAGGGCACGCTGTCCGTCGCCGACGCGCTCTTCGGCGCCACGCCGCCACTGCAGGCCGACGTGCTTGCCCGGACGTTCCAGGTCGACAGCGGCCTCGTCGACTCCATCAAGTCCAAGTTCCACCCAATTAAGCAGCACATGCATGCATCCATGCACTCTATTTCATTGTTACTCCGACCTCCGTTGGTTCCTTCGTTTGTGTTTTGCTCCGTCTCGTCTTAAGTTGGTGTGATCACGCATCAACTACTTGATTGTTATTGCTCCTACGTACCTCGATCGTGCATCAACTACTCGTGATATGTTTGATGTCTTAATTACACATGCAGTGAACAACAGATAAGCTTATCTATTATATGTTTTGTCCTTAACAATGTGAATACGTGATATCTATCTGTTACTGATACTAAGATAACAACGACGTTCCCTCTGAGAGGCTAGAAATTCACGCATTATTCTGAGGGAAAAGAAGAAAAAAATGCAAACCGCTTATTTAATTGTGAAGATTAATTAATGGGATAATTAGATAAATGACACTACAACCGTCCCTAGTTTGAGAAATGACACTACAATTGTAGGGCTCTAAAGTAAGTGCCACCGCAATCATGGGGAATGGTGCCGCCAGAGGAGAGGAGAAGGAAGCGAGGCAGTGGTCCTAGAAATATGTCATTATCAAGTGAGGTGGCACTACTATCGAAAAGGTCTTCATAGGCGGCTCAAAAATATCATCACAAATGGTTTCGTGAGGCAAATGCGAGTTGATCGTTAGTAATGACAGGAGGTCATCACAGACGGTTTTGAACCGTCACGTGATCTGAACTATCACAAACAATTATTAACTCAAAACCGTCTGTGATAGTCAACTATCATAGATGGTTCACTATAACAAAACTATCACGTAGAGATGATTTTGTTTTGGCGCTTTATATCTGTCTCTATATCGAGAAACACCTTATATGTAAAGGCGGCTTTTCAAGGCGTTTTATATAGCATACAAAATCTCTTACGAATAAAAATCAAAATCAAACCGCAACAAATCCCCCATCCCGCTCCCCTTCCTCTGCATGAGCACCAACCCCACTCGTTCCTCACTCCACCCAATCTCGCTAACCATCCTGGCTGGTCGCCTCACCATAATGACATGGAGCCCTCGCCGCCGAAGCCAATGTTGTCACGGCGGTGAGCTCAGGGACCTCAAGGCCGTGTCCGTTCTCGGCGCTGGCGCTAAGCGTCGTGTTCCACGTCGTGGCAGGAGGAGGACGGAGGAGGCGGGGGACACCATGGCGCTCAAAGCGATCTTGCGGGAAGCGGCATGAACACAAGAAGGCGGCGGCGAGGATGGGCATCGGCAGGTCTCAGGTTCGGCGCGACGTGCTATTGTCGCTGCGGCACCGCTCCTCCCCTCCCTCGGCGTCCTCGCGCCAGCCGTCGTCGGCTTCACCATCCACCGCTGTGGCGTGGCGACCTCAACTCCGTCCGCGCCGCCGGATCGAGAAGATGTTCTCGACTCCGTCATCCGATGCAGCGCGCACCCATAGAACAAATTGGTGAAGAATATCATATTTGATTCGCGATTTAACTATGAAATTCATCGTTAATTGCAGGTTCTATCGCGGAGTTGGTGCTGGCTCTAGACTACTTGCCGCAGCCTCGGCATCGTGTCTGGGACACGGCCGGAGAACATCCTGATCTGAGGACAGCGGCCACATCATGCTTAAACTCTATTATTCATTGAGTACATTCCAATGTCTGATAGTTGCTTAAACTCTATTATTCATGAACAACCTTTGCGTTTTTAGGTCAAAAGAGCTAAGAAAACAGCTTCAAATCGGTCACAAAACAACCTGGTATGTACATTATTCTAATTTAATCACTTGGTTGATGTTCACTTAATCACTTGGTTGGTGTGTATGACTATATCTATTCTTTGCCTAAAGCCCCTGAGCTGTTACTTGTTACAATCGAAGATGAGGATTGGGTTGGCAGAAAACTGTCCAAATGGCTCTTGGGTAAGCTGCTGTATATTCTCAAAATAATTCTTGGTCACCGAAAGTTCAATCACCTTTTGAAGAGGTTGCTGCACATTTCTTCTATTTACAATTTTACAGTAATGTTTGATCCAAGTGGATAGGTGTTGAAATCCTTTCATTGTCTGCACACTAATGCAGCGTTTACTATTTTTAATCAACTCTGTAATGCTGGTAGCATGCAACACATGACTAAGAGGTTGAGGTTTTGTTCAACATACTTAATTCTAATTTATTGATCCCTGTTGTCCCTATTAGAATGTCAGCCTTAGAATAATCAATGTACTGCTGCTAGGTTGGAAATGGTCATGGACAAAATTTTCTGATCATCTCCAACCTCTAGGGCTGGCAATCCTTCTGTAGTGGCTCCATCTGGTTAATCTTGTTGATGTATTGAATCTATATCTGAATTTATCTAGTTGTCTGAGTTGCTTGTTTTGCATCGTGCTCTTCAGAGCACTCATGCTAGCATTTATGTGGAGGATTATTAATGTGTTGTACATGGCCAACACCAACTTATTTTGTTTCTCCATCATATAAATGATGATGGAAGTCTGTTCTCTGTTTTTTAATAGCAATTTCATGATATAGAAATCATTAGGAGCATACATGAGATATGATACTAGTACTAAATATGGTTATGTGTGATTGTGAATTCCTGATATTGCACGGATGGGTGAACACTGAATATCGTATTTCCTTTCTACCATCTTGGTACACGCCTTCCAACCATCCTAACCTATAGTCCTATATGACAAGAAATTAAATTGTTATGCGGCTTCAGCACAATGTTAAATTTAATGGATCCTCCAAATTCTTTGGGACAGTAGTAACAAGCCAGACTTTTGTTTACGAATATCGAATTCTTTCATGTTTCCCCTTGTGCGAAATTAGAATTTGCCGATCTAATTAAATAGCACGGTGGTACTTAAAGAAAAGGGTAAGAATTGCTACTAGTTTTGTTTGTTTATGTGATGATGCTATAAGTTACTGGAAGATCAAGGATCCTGAATTATTTGCTTCATGCAGGTTAACGTGTCTTGGCAAAATCTCCTAAGATGATTCCAGGTGAGTTTCATTGATTTATCCAGACTATGCAGTGTATCTTTAAAGAAGATTATTTGTGTGTGCATATTGCATCAAGTGGTTATTATTTTGTTGTTGGTGGGCCAATTCACCTTATCAGTTTCTGAGTAATGAAAAGTACACAAACAAAGGAACAGGAAAACAAGAAAAAGTTAATGTTTTTCTGAACCTTAAAATGATTTCCTTTTTCACATGGGAAATGGATGAGAATAACCGATGCATGAACTAGGCCAGGAAATAGCGTAGTGGTATCCATTTTGGATCAATGTTTCCCAATCAGAACTGGAGGAAATGAATGCATGAATGATGAACTACTACTTCTATTGCCTCTTAAGCCTTACTATATGCATGCAGTTGACGGAAAATGACTTATCTTTGACAGAATGACTATTGATTCAGACAAACCTCTGTACTACTAATTTGGGGATTTGATTCTAGTTTGCCACCATGATGTAACTTCTTAAGCTGTTAGTAGAGTTCTGCACAACTAAACAGATCTTACGTGCACTATTTCTGAAAACTGTACCAATCTCAAGGCATGTATATAGTTTCATTTGTGTTGGTACTTGGTAGGTGGTGCAATGTCAGTAATTATGTAGCTAAATAATCGTGTTCGAATTTTGATTCACGACAAACCTTTCATGCTTCTTAGCTTGTACAGTGTTGTACTTGTCTTTCTCACTTATTATTTAATATATACAGTGATGTTGATGGGGACTCTACTCTATGGTGTCAAGTATACATTTCCGGAGTATCTTTGCACCTTTCTTGTCGCTGGGTGTATCATCCTTTGCATTGTTGATGGTGAGGAGTTCTTTAATTTCATTTATAAATCAATGACCATAGCAATGAGCTAATTATTATATGCATTCGTTGGTGCTCGTGACCCTTTGACAAAAATTGAAACCTTTGGCTGACCGTATTCTAGAGTATTAATCCTAGAAAAAATAAGTCAATGTTTTGTTCTTTACTTTTTTATTCTGATGAAATATGAATTAGAAGATACATCAAAAGAAGGAAAGAGAGAAAGACAGGGGGGATTGCCCTGTGCATGCGCTTATCTAAACTGCATTGTCATTTGTCTTTTTGTTTGTGGTTGCTGTCTCAGACAAGCTCCAAGACAATCAAGAAGCTTGCTAATAAGTTCTAAATTCTAATGATATTCTTAAGCAAACATGGTCGTCGAGTATAATGTGCACGATGAACACACACCATTGGTCTGAATCTATATGTAAGATCACACAAAAGTAAGCTCTAATTAGAAGGGGCGTGGAGTCCTTCAATCAACCATAGTCAGGAGGCATAGTGCAACAATCAGTTTACTGCCTTTTTATGTAAAGTGTTGCCACTTACCACTGGATGTTTCCTGTGTTGGAATTCAAGTGTTGTTAGTATCAGTTGTTATGGTGAGTACAGTGAGTTCCAAAATATATTTGATGTGGATTACTTTACAGAATCACTAGAGGCGATGTCCACATCTTGAAAGAGTTACCTCCAAGGCTAAAAGGAAGAGTCAAACTAGACTTCTTTGATCCATCTTGCATATCGTTGGTGATATCTCATATTACCATAATCAAGTTTGGTTGCATCTCTCTTTTCAATGATGTATAACCATCATTCATGAACAACCGGTATGTTACATTCTTCTAATTTTATCAAATAAACTTGTCATCTTACACTTTTCTAACGAGGACATTTATTTCTTTTTCAACTAGCTTTGCGGGATAATTGATGACTACAAAGAGAATACAATGGAGATAGAGGAGCTAATGTATTAGTTTCTCCTTAGGCAAAGCTTATAGATAGATTCCAACTACTTAGAAAAAAAATGTGTCAATCCATAGGATCTTTTCCTAATGTATCTACACCTTTTTATATGGATGTTTGATTTAGTTGTGAACTCCACTTGTTGTAAATTCAAATATTTGTTGTTGCTATTAAATGCATGCATGCTCTCTGATTTTCTTAGTTTGATGATTGTGAGAATATGATACTTCCATATGAAGACATGTGCTCTATTGTTTTCTAGTTTTTTTTGGGATGAGGTGGAATAATGTCTTCATATGACGATATATGTTTCGTTTGTAGCAAAATGTGCGAATCAAATTTGAAATAATCCAATTAAATTTGAAATAATTTTTTAACAATAAAATGCTCAAAAGACACTTTTATGTACTCTAGAGGCGTATATAACGTCTCTACAAAATGTGTATAAATTGTGCGCACATGAATTGAATAAATTTGTAAAAGCGTCTCTATGTTTGTTGTACGCAAATCGAACATTTCTATATCGATAAAGATCTTATGTAAGTGTATGTACTAAAACATATCTACATACATAGACATGAATTTTAACGTCTCAGTAAGCGTCTTATATCATGTACACATGTTTTACAAGCGTCTCTCGGTTCTTGTCATGATGCGTGGGGAGGCGCTCCAAGGACGTTTTATAAAAATGGCTCTACGGTCCTCTAGAGATGAAATAACACGTCTCTAGCCTATAGATTGGATGTCTCTACATAGATATTGTGTTGTAATGGTTTGTAGATGAAACCGTCTGTGATAGTGAATCTGTGATAGTTCACTATCACAGACGGTTTGTAGATTAAACCGTTTGTGATAGCTGATGTATCACAGACGGTATGTCCTAAGGAACCATCTGTGATATTCTTTTGCATTGCTAAATCTATTTATGCTTATTGGCTAGCATTAGGAAATACTAGCCATGCCCTCTGAAACAATCTGAAACACAGCAAGTACATGTATACATATAATTCACATTCATTTCAGAAACAAGCACATGCTCCAATTCACATTCATTTCAGAAACAAGCGCATCCAATTCACAAATCAATTAACTAAAATTAACCATTCATGTACATTTACACACATATACCATTAAGTTCAATCTTATCCCAATCAAGTTCAATCTACATTGTGGAACTTCCCATCTAGATTTATGACCTTACGGTTCAAGAATACATAAGCGTCATCGAATGTTTATGAGTGGCCTGTTCCAATGCGATTGTATCGATGCTCACAACTTTGTCGCTAGGAAGATTAAATTCGTGCATATATAAATTGATAAGTATGAAATAATTATTGCAAGATTGACAAACCTGAGGATCATTGGTCATCGCGGAACCAACGAGTAGTTCCATGTTGTGACAAACATAGTATCCATAGATATAGCAGGCCGATGGCTGCTGGTGGCATTGCAAAAATAGAATTGGTTAGTTCGAGAGGCATTACTACAAAGTGTTATATAAGATTAATGTGTAGTAGCGAATACCAAGAAATTTAGACCGTGTCATAGAATCCTTCCCTTGCAATTCCTCGTTTACCAAAGTACCGACAAATGACCTCGTGTTTCCAAGAAGTTAGCCTTAGCCATTGCAAAGGAAGAAAAAGACTACAATAGAGTTATCTATGGAGGAAATGTATTTACCGTCGATTAATTGTCGGACAATTGTGAAGTTGTGTGCAGCCCTCTTTAGGGAATCTAGTTATATTATCTGTTCCATTTTAGTATAATTATAATTAGAATCGATGGAATCTACTACAGTATGTCGCCATGGTCATTAAACCTAAGTTAGTGTTGCTTATAACATACAAATCAACAAGTATAGCTACTAGTGCAGCACTTCTAGTTGTAGGATAAAAGTATGAATTCCTTGTTGCGGTGAGCCAGCAATGACTCTGTCATGTAATCCTCGACGAATTTTGCATTCTCCTTGATTGTTTGTAAGGAGACTAAGTGTGAGTCGAGGAAACCCACCGGTGAATTCCTTAATTCGGCTTCAGAAATCATGTGTGTGTGTGTGTGTATATATATATACACATATATATATATACACACATACATACAAAAGCAAGGAGTAACATTTATCGGTATTACATGAACGTTGACCGTGATTGTATACACTTACAGTGTCCAGCATCGCATGAGTGAGGCGTTGAGGACGTCGAGGTTGAAGACAAAGAACAAGTCCTCGAAGGTCACCATGAAGACACAGTCTTGAACCACATAGTTAAGATGATCCTTCTTGAACTTGACGTTGACACCCGAACATCGTTGTCCATCTGTCTTGTTGGCTTGTTCCATGTACCATGTATGCAACCTCGTGCAAGAGAATCCTAGGGTACGGTCGGTCTCTAACGTCTCGACCAACGGCTGGCCTAGCATGAATTTTTGGGCCAAGGCAAGAAGGGGATATCAGAATAGGAGTCGACCGTTTTTTATTTGCCCTTGCTGCCTTGCTTTTTAGAGGTCGACTTCTGGAGAGTCAACCGAGCACGAGGTGTAGATGCATCTGATGCACTGGGCCCTTCTTTGCCGGTGTAGGTAGCTCCGGTCAGTGTAGCTCCCATGGACTTGACACTTGCGGGACATTCTTGTGAAGTTGACACGGGCGGTAGCTCTAGGCGAGATGTCCCTCTTGGGCCCTTGGATGAATGTTCCAATGGCTTGCCCTATTGTCATGACCTCGTCTTACGGGGAAATTTGCAGCGGGGCGACCACAAAATTGGCATAAACACTATCCACATTCACTTTTGCGAAACACGGTGTTGGATTTACACCATGCACCAAAGCCTCAACACTGGATGGATACACCTGGCCCCAAGCAGCATCTAGGGCAATAGAGGCATATCTCACATGGAGCTTGCACTTTATAGCCACCTACATAACGATACAAAATTAGCTACTCCAACAGGCCTATCAATGGATCGAGCATTCCAGAGATAATAATTATTAACAAGATGTCATCGACAGGAAATCTGTCGTCGCATTTCGGGGTAGGGTTAGGGTTGGACGTGCAGCTACTCAGAAGTTTTTTTTGGGGGAGCTTGCCTGATGAGGCGAGGGCTTGCAACTGATTTTCCCTAAGCCTTTCCTCAAGGCTCTCCATCTGCCGTCGCGTCTCATCTCTGACGCGATCATTGATCTCATCTCTGATGGATTCAGCGATCTCATCTCTAAGGGATTCACGAATCTCCTCTCGTAGCTTTGCATCGCGCTTGGCTTTGGCTCTCTTCCTACTCTGGTACGCTTCGAAGTCCTTTGGGAATTCATGTTTAAATGGTACATAAAGACCAAGGCATCTCGTGCGACCCAGGTGCTCATTGTTTCCCAGGGGCAGAGAGTATATCTCTCTCCTTGACTGTCTTGAATGATCCTTGGGAAGATTGTGCACTCAATGTTTCCTGTATTAGCCCGACATGTCATTTCACTTCCTATGAAGTTATGGAGTAATTACAAACTAGGTAGTTCGATATCTTACCAGGAACTGGGATAGTTCCTCGTCTGCGGGGTTTGGAAAGGAGATGGCCCACAAAGATAGGGTAGATAACCTTACTCTTAGCCAGTTTCGGGCACGCTCATTAGGGATCCTGATGGTGGGGAGGCATTCGAACGGTTTGCTTGCTAGTCCTGATCCCTCCATTGCGGGATTTCTACGGGCAAACCCAATTTGCCGGACCGGGAGTAACATTCCCAAATCCTCTCGCATTTCAACTAGTCCCATGATCAATAGCTAGTTCACATAGTAAACAAATACGGTAACATCCATAAATCACACAATTTTATTAAGAATCAACAGAGTTTATTACAAAAAACTTACAAGCCAATAATAAATTAATGAACACAGCGAGAAGATGAACAAGGCGTAGTAGAGTCCAAATGATCCGCCATAATCAATCGATGGGGTAGCGACCTAGTCGCCATAATCCACACGATAGCGAAGTCCTTCTCCTCTAAAATTTATTTGCATTAAGTAAGGGTGAGCACAACTTCCGTGCTCGCAAGTTACACCCAATAACATATTATAAGGCATGCAAGGATTTGTCAAAGGAACGATTATTGGTTGAATTTGCATAAAGCAATGTTTTCTTTAAATATTAGTCTTGAGTTCCAAAGCAATTATTCTATAACTAATTTTATAAATTCTCAAGTTTTACTGTTAGGATAACCTCGATATGAAATATGGTGATAGATACCCTCCTATCACATAGCTAACAGTCAATTTCCCAATTGGATAAACTATCCAAAATCACTTGTCAAAATATTTTGAAATCAAAATCAAAGTCTAACTTTGAGTGGCTTTGCTCAGCATGTCCATGACCATGGACACGGCTATTCGAATAGTTCTACACTCTATAGAGGCTGTACAACTTTACCCACAAAACACTATTTCTCTAGATTGTTTGGCATCCGTCGATACCATCGCTTACTACCTTAGGTAAGGTCTAAAGCATGTGTCAAGGCCTTTACAAAGCATCATTCCACCGTAGTCCCGCTCGCTAAGGATTTGCTTCCTTTGGAGTAACCATCCATTGGATTTAAGCCCTCCTGTGCCAAGTGGGAATACATAAAAGTAGATCATATAGACACCCACGCACCGAATGGCATGACCACGGTGAAGCATTGCAAATTAGTTAGCTAGATCCTACCCATTCAAGACATGTGGTAGTACGATGTGGCTTAGCAAGATGCGGCTCGAAGAACGGTCATTAACTGACTTGGGCGACTTCCAATAAAAACCCTAGGTCTCGACCCTCACGCGGATTGGGCCCGTATAAACCTACACCCATCATCCATCCATTTCACCTAAGTACAAACCAACTTTTCCTTTATGGCTTTTCAAAATCATTTGCAAAATCTTCCATGACAAAACAATGCCATAGACTTTTAAATCATAGTTGATTATTTGGCTAAAATTTTCCAAACTAAACATTTTTGTCTAAGCATGTAATCTTTCAAATTTTATTTTATTTTAACTATGGTGACAAGGAATGACAATTCAAACATCAACATTGGCCATAAAAAGGAAATAGATTAACTAGGAATTTTAAACAGAATTAAAATAAGCTGGAATAGAAATACGCATGCAATAATAATTTAAAACATAATTTAAATAATTTAAAGTAATAGGATCAACATGGTCAAAGGTATAACTTGACTTACTCGAAGGACTCTTCTTCTTCTAATTCAAATTCACCGGACTCAATAAATCTATACGTGAAAATAAGCCAAATTCAAATAAACACAAATAAATTCAAATGAACTCCAAATTAGATCATTTTGGTTTAGTTGGCTAGATCTTAATTTATGTGGATTTAGAAACAAGAATAAATCGGAATCGGGGTTCATATGAAGGAGAACGAACATCCGGAAGTTTTAATAGAATTAGAAAACACATGCACTTTCTGCATGCAGTTTATCTTGATACCGATCAACAAGCATCGTGCATCGAGTACTAGTCCAAAGTTTTGACTGCGTGGTCGAGAAGATTACGCATTGCATGGTCGTAGATGGTTCGATCGCTTTGGTCAAAAGACTACGACCACCTTGTCGAAGAGCTACGACCACACTGTCGAAAGGGCTAGGACCACACAGTCGAGAAGAACAACGACCACATTAGCATCAATCGCTGACGCGCAAGGGGGTGGGCGCGCGAGAGATAGTGCTCGGCGGTGGCGGCGGGCGAGGGGAGTGGAGATGATGGGAACTCAATGCTAACTTTGGTGGCGACTAGGCGAGAGGAGGTGCCCTTTGTGAAGAAAAGCGGTGGTGACATTCGGTGAATCGGCGATGGTGCTCCTATGGCTTTCGGTCGAGAGAGTGTGAGCACGTGGTAGACGGCGACAAAGGCGGTGCCGTAGAGGTGGTCGATGTCGACGGAGTAGGCTCGGTGGTAGTGGAATCGAAGGTTGAAGAAGTCTGAATGGCAAAAATCTTCAAATTCCGACGAACTGAGGGCGATTAGGGCGAGGTGGGTGGCGGTGTTGGAATATGATGGAGATGGCACATCCGGGGCTCCTATTTATAGGGCAAGGGCGACGCCGGGGCTTAGTAGGGCACAAGATGACCGAGCGGCATCTCCGTGAGGATTAGGAGAATTAAAGCGAGGAGGAGAAAGGAAACCAAACAGCATGGGATTGATTGAGGGCCTTAATGCGCACGTAATCAGGGGAATCCGATGAGGATTGAGCTGGGTTTGGAAGGTCTTAGAGAGCAGCAATGGCGGATGGAAAGGAAAGATAATCGGGGAAGAAAGGAAAGGGATGAAGATGTCGTGGGACATGGGTCCCACGTGTAAGAGCTTCTGTGAGAGGGACATTCGGACCGAGCGAACGTCCATGGTGGGACCCACTCGCGATGATGACATAGTGGTTGATCGGACCGATCGAAGGAAAATGAGTAGGCGAGTGTCTGTGCACGACGACGGTGAATAGGAGTAGGCTAGAGGAGATTCACTGTAATGAGTTTTTGGATTTTTAATGATTTAGTGATTTAAATAATATTGTTAATTCAAATTGGCTTTATAAAATAGCAAATAAAGTCCAAAATTCTAAAAAATTCACAGAATTCCTAGAATTATTTTAGACTCAAATAAAATAGTTCCCACTTATAAATGGTAATTAAATTTGCAAATAATTTATTTTGTCTTTAAAATAAATAAGAAAAGGCTTTTAAAATTTCGAAAATTCTAGAAAAACCAAGAAAACTCAAAAAATAAAAATAATAACTTTATTAATTTTATTTTTAGTAATAACTTTGGGATGTTGCAAACTACCCCCTTAAAGTAATCTCCTCCCCGAGATTCGAGAAGCTAGAAAGAAAGTCGAATATATACAAGGTCTTCAATGGAATTGTCATTGATGGTCGGATTTGATGTATGTTGCTTCTTTGGACATTTACTAGCAAAATGCCCAATCTCGTGGCGGTTGAAGCACGTGATGCCTCCAAAGATGGGATGAGTCCTTTGTGACCGCCAACATCGGATGTGGGAGGACTCCAAGCTAATCGGATTGTTCTTTGCCGCACTTCGTTGAAGTTATTAACTAGAATCGACTTGATGTGATGGAGTTCCTCTAGCTCTAGGTAAACTTCCAGGGTTGAACTTCTGTGCAGCCATTCTTCTTTTGCGGTTCTCTATCTCCTGGTGCTTGCCTTCTTGACAAATTGCCTTGTTGAATAGCTACTGGAAATCAATGTAATCCTGGGCGATCATTTGTACAGACAAATCTTGATTGATCCCTTCAAGGAATCTCTCTTGCTTGGCTTCATCTGTTGCAACGTCTTCCAGTGCATAGCATGCCAATTGATTGGACTTCTGCAGATATTTAGTCACTGTGCAGCTTCCTTGGCGTAATTTACGAAATTCCTTCTTCAAGGTGATCATGCCTGATGGGATATGAGATCGACGAAAAGCTTCCACAAACTCATTCCAAGTGATTGCCTGAGCATTAGCATGTGAGATGCTGAAGTTGTCCTACCATTTAGAAGTAGGCCCATTCAGTTGGTGAGAAGCAAACAAAACTCTATCACGATCACTACACTGAGAGATGTCCAGTTTCTTCCCGATAGTACGGAGCCAATCATCGACGTCCATGGGTTCTATGCTGCTGGAGAAGGTAGGAGGGCGGGTTCTCATGAACTATGACAATCTGGATTACGGAGGTGGAGTTGGAGCTTGGAAAGTTGCAGCTTGCTGAGTACGATTGTTGTTGATGGATTGAGCAAGCAGTTTGATCAAATGGTTTTGATTTGTCATCATATGTTGCCATTCTGATCCATTGGTTGGTGGTTTTGGAATTGGGGTATTGCCATTCCCAAGGACATTGTTGTCTTGGTTGGTGCCACCTCTAGAGCGACGAGTGTTCACCATCTGCCGGTTACTCTAGAGGGTTTAGGGATGGAGACAAAGGTTTAGAGACAAATAAGAATAACTAAGGGGATAGAGTAAAACAACACTCCCAAACAAAACAACCAACTTGAAAGCTCTTTCAAAAACTTTAATAGTTTTATACAACATTCTATTGATCGAGATTCTTAATCTGGTGAGACGACTCAATACAGTAATGAGTCTTGACCAACTTAAGCTATATGGTTGGGCCGACATCGCGATCTTCGGTTCATGGTGTTTGTTGACGATGCTCGCTTGATGGCTCCATGTCTTGTGGTCTTGAAAGTAATGGTTCGAACGTGTTGACCAACTATAGAAATTTTTCAAGGAAAGAGGATCTATTTAACATTATAAAATGGTGAAAGAAGAATAGGTAAGAAAGAATTGCTATGAAGAAGCTAAAGATAGATAGATGACCAAGATGAGGAGAGAACAAATTATTTTTCTTGTTATATAAAATAAGTTTTGAAATTTCTCAACTAACGGCCATTCTAACTAGGTAACGACCTATAGTTGATATGGCTCTGATACCATGTCTGTTGGACCCAGGAGTAACACCCCCAAATCATCTATGTATTTCCGAACTAGTCTCATGATTAGTAGCTAGTTCACACAGTAAACAAAAATGGTAACATCAATAAATCACACAACTTTATTAATAATTAATAGAGTTTATTACAAGAAAGACTTACAAGCCAATAATAAACAAACACAACGGAAGATGAAGAAGACGTAGTAGAGTCCAGTTGATCTGCCAAAGGCAATCGATGGGTAGCAAATTAGTCTTCACAATCCACACCGATAGCGAAGTCCTTCTCCTCTGAAATTTATTTGCATTAAGCAAGGGTGAGCACAACTTCCGTGCTCGCAAGTTACACCCAATAACATATTATAATGCATGCAAATATTTATCAAAAGAAGGCTTATTGGTTGAATTTGCATAAATCAATGTTTTCTTTAAATATTAGTACTAAGTTCCAAAGCAGTTATTCTATAACTAAAATTCATTTTATAAATTCTCAAGTTTTATAGTAGGATAACCTCTATATGAAATATGGTGATCGATACCCTCCTATCACATGACTAACCGCCCAATTTTCCAATTGGATAAACTATCCAAAATCACTTGTCAAAATCTTTTGAAATCAAAATCAAAGTCCAACTTTGAGTGGCTTTGCTCAGCATGTCCATGACCGTAGACACGGCCGTTCAAATAGTTTTACTGTTTGTAGAGGTTGTACAACTTTACCCACATAACACGACTTCTCTAGTTTGTTTGGCATCCGTCGATACCACCGCTCACTACCTTAGGTAAGTAGTCCAGAGCATATGTCAAGGCCTTCACAAACTATCATTCCACCATAGTCTCGCCTCGCTAAGGATTCACTTCCTTTAGACTAACCATCTGCCGGATTTAAGCCCCCTCTTGCGCTATGTGGGAATACATAAAAGTAGGTCATACAGACACCCACGCAACCGGATGGCATGACCACGGTGAAACATTGCAAATTAGTGGCCTGAAAGTTTAATTGTATGGCATACTTTAAGGTCTCTCCGGTAGGAGATACCAGACCCACCCCATTCCCCGAGCCACTTAAAGTAAGCGACCAATAAAGTACATCATCCATCGGGTCGGGAATCAGATCGGGATCCCGAATGTGTTCAGATTTGTCCATTCGACGACAAAGTCTGCCAAGATCTGGGATTTAACGGCCGTTCGGGACACAAAATGGAGGTCGAACTCCCCAAGTTCGACTAACCATTTTGCCATGCGTCCCGTTGTTTTCCTATTCTGGAGGATCGCTCCCAAGGGAAACTCAGACAGTACAGCTATTTTGTGTGCTTGAAAATAATGCCGCAGTTTCCTCGAAGACATGAGGAGGGCATATAGAAGTTTTTGGACCTAAGGGTAACACTCCTTAGGCCCGTGTAAAACTTCACTAACATAGTATACCGGATCGCTGTATCGCCACGCTCTCTACGACTAGTATTCATACCGACCGCCTGCGGGCGTGGCAGCTAGGTAAATTAAGAGCGCCTCTTCCGCCTCGAGAAATCAAAATAGGAGCACTCAGAAGATACCTCTTGACATCCTCAAAGGCAGCGCTGCCTCGCTCGACCACTCAAAACCTTTGTGTTTCCTTAGAAGTTTAAAGAAAGGTAGTCCTTTTCTCCTAGTCGCAATGAAACGACTTAAAGCCGCCATGCACCCCGTGAGTTTCGGACTTCTTTCTTTGTGGTTGAGGGCGATTTGGAGAATGGCCTTTATCTTTTCGATTTGATTCGATTCCTCGATAGATACTAGGAATCCAAACAATTTTCCTGAAGAGATTCCAAACACACACTTCTCAGGATTGAGTTTTAAGCGGTGCTTTCTGAGGTTGTCGAATGTTTCTTGTAGGTCAGTGATATGATTAAATCTCTTCATGCTTTTAATGACTAGATCATCAACATAGGCCTCCAGGTTTCGGCCTAGTTGAGATGAAAAAGTCGATTGCATCAAGCATTGAAAAGAAGCGCTGGCATTTTTTTAGACCAAATGGCATTTTGACATAGCAAAAAATACCAAATGGTGTAATGAATGTGGTCTTTTCTTCATCGTCTAGACACATATTGATCTGGTGGTATCCAGAATATGCATCTAAAAAACTTAACAATTCACAACCTACAGTAGAATCAACCAACTGATCGATACGAGGCAAAGGAATATCATCTTTTGGACAAGCTTTATTAAGATCAGTGAAGTCTACGCACATACGCCATTTGCCGTTTGACTTCCTAATCATTACAGGTTAGCCAACCACTGGTGGTCGACTTCTCTTATAAAGACCGCTTAAGTAGCTTATCCACTCGATTTAATAGCATCTCGCCGATCGAGGCAAATCTCGTAATTTTTGTTTTACGGTACTTTGTCGCCGTAGCTAGCTCTTGCTCGATCACCTCCCCGGTGACTCCGGCATGTCGGATGCTTGCCACGCCAAGACATATGCGTTAGCTCGGAGGAAGGTGTTGAGGGCGCCTTCCTACTTGGGGTCGGAAGTATCCGATGCGATCAGCTTCGAGGGCTTCCTCGCGCCCGAGAGGAACCTCTTTGACCTAGTCGCTCGGCTTTGGTGCAGCTTTTAGGCTTCAACTTGCTAGTCGGTCGATTTTCTTCTCGAGTTGGTATTTGACAAACCATCTCGAGGATCGACGGCCGCAGTATGCGCCATCTTCTTGTGACAATGAATTGTGATCACTCCTTTGGGACCTCGCATCTTAATACATTGATACCCATAATGAGTAACCATTAAGAATTTTTCCAAAGTTGGTCGTCCGAGTATGGCGTTATATGCCGTATCGAAATCGACCACATCAAAGGAGGTTTTCTCTGTCCTGAAATTACTTGGTGAACCAAATGTTAAAGGAAGAGAAACTTGGCCAATAGGTTTGTCTAAAGACCCCTGATTTATCCCATGAAAAGAGTATCGCATCGGTCTTACCTTAGTCCCGGTACTTGCATCTCGCCCAGGGCACTCGTAAACAAGATGTTTAACGAGCCGCCACCATCAACTAAAACTCGATTGACCCAACAATTGTTGATGGTGGGTTCGACCACGATTGGATATCGACCTAGTCGAGTCGAAGAATCGGGCAATCACCCTTCTCAAGGAGATGGTGACTTCCACCACTTCGTAATTTATTGACGAGAGGAGGATCTATGGAGTTTACCTCACGTCGCAGCCTTTAAGTCGCCGCTTTGATTCGTATGCCGATGATCCCCATAGATGTGCTCGACGGTATGTTGCGGATCTCGAACGGCATCTCGCTCATCGTCATCTAACGACTTATGACAACTCGCTTGCCCTACCCGCCGAGAGTGGAAGTGGTCCTTTGTCGCTGTAGTAGTCCTCGAGCTGCTGAAGACACGGTAGTTGCAAAGGTCATGTCCTTCCTTTTTATGGAAAGGACACCACCTAGGCTTATCGCTCTTCGATCGTGGCGCTTACCTTTGCCTCGCTTGGAGTCGGCTTGGAGGTTCGTGGCTCTTTATCGCTTATGACCAAGACCTCCTTGGAACCGCCGCTTGGAGTTTTTGACCCTTCGCCTTGTTCTTGGACTTCTTTGCTTTCTTATCCTTCTTCTTACCAACTTTGCCTAGCTCTCGAGAGGTATTGTCTTCTCGATCGATTATGTTGTTCCACACGACCACCTCGTAGCGATGATATCGATCGGCCATCTCAAAGAGCTCGGCGGCATGAGGGGAGGATTCAAAGCGATATCTTCTGTTATCCTTCTACTACGGACTCCTTGCTTGAAAGCTACCGATGACAGATGAATCAAAACTTCCATAATTGAATTACTTAACCCGACTAAAGCACTTGATGAATTGGCGCAAGGTCTCGTGGTCATTCATCCTCATCCGGTGCAGTCATCCTCCTTCCTGTGGCAATTGTAGGTGCCTTGAAGTTTGCCAATAGAAGGTGTTATAAGACAAAATTGTGTCATGACAACACGACGATCACGGCAGCGATGAGGCGCCCGGATCACATCACCAATGCGCAGTGCCTAGGCGGAGCTAGTCGTGGTGCAACACGGTGGTGTTTGTACGGGTTGATCTTGCGATCTTGCCGACGGGAAGCAAAAAGGTTGGAAAGGCACAGACTACGAGGAACTATGAATAAAAGTAGATGCGATTGGTATTTGATAGATTGGTTCCTTTTACAATTGGCCATGACCCTTTTTCTATTTAAAGGGCGCGTGTCTTAGCCAGAAGAGCTCAGACTCCTAGCCGAACCAATTTTTACAGATATGATTCGTTACAATTTTCAAACCTTCTATATTTGACATATCTTTCCTATTCCAAACACGCAAGTTTCCACATAGAAGATCTTCATGGAAAGTCTTGACGGAATCCTTGCGAAGGTCCACGCAGAGGTCTTGAAAAGGTCTTGAACTAAACATGGTAGTTTCATCAAATGACAATCGAACAACCGCATCATGTAGTACCGCTTAACTGATGCACGGTCATACCGCTTGAAGTAGTAATTCCGCTAGTTAGCCTCCGTACCACTCGCTTGTACCGATGGTCCTCGTGGGAAGTTCACGCGGAGGTCCCGAACAACTCGATCAGCCTCGACATGCTCCGAGGAGGTCCCGGACGCCTCCGATCAAGCCACGAACGCCTTTGATAAAGTTTTGATGAAACCATGCGACGCTTTTAAGGAGATCCCGAACGGTCCTAATGACGCCACATGAGGGACTCTAGGGAGGTCCTAAGTGGCCACGATGGAGCCATGTGGCCACTCCCGAGGAGGTCTTGAACAAGACACTCAGATACCGCCATGTGAAGTATCGCCATCCAAATCAAGGGTCATACCGCTCTTCATGTAAACCAGAGCTCCAAAACACCTTCTCCGAGTTTAAGTACCGCTACAAAACACTCGGACTACCTTGGTGCGGTATTACCGCCCACACCACGGAACTACCGCTTTCACGTAAATGCTCAAAAGCCTCAAAGACACACACCTGCCACGGACGGCCCAGATTGAAATGGCCGATCGCACCAATGGTTTTAGCCGTTAGATCTCGACACTGCTCGAGGTCCGGACGCTTATCTGCTTTTTGGACCGTCCGATCTCAATCGACATCTAAAAAATCCATCTCGCATCAAGTGACCTGTGGTAGTACCTTTACATATGTGCGGTAGTGCCGCCGCCAGAGAGATCCAAGAAAATGGTATTACCGCCATTAAACATGCGGTATTATTTTGAACGGTAGTATCACCATATTGCGGAACTACCGCGTTCATCAAATGCTTCAAAAGACCTCAAAACTCGTGTTTTGCCACGCGGATGGTCTAGATTGAAATGGCCAATCTAACGCTTCTTATGTCTTTACGCTCGGACGGTCCAACGCTCACCTACTTTTGAGCCGCTGGATTTCAATCGGACGCTTATAAGTCCCTTTACGCTTGGACGGTCCGAACGCTCACAATGATCTCGCCTGCCCATTTTTAATCGGACGTCATCAAGAACCTACTCAGATCACGCTGTCTTGCGGTAGTACCGCTGCATTATTGTGTAGTAGCCGCTCATGTAGTTCCACACTTAACTCGCCGGTACTACCGATTTGGCTATTACTTGTCAAAACTATGACTTCAACAAAGACCAAATGCCATCCAACAAAGATGGCGATGATCGCCAAGGAACACACGGTCGTACCACGTTGAAAAACAGAACCTCCCAAGAGGTCTTTAAAGCCCTTTAAAGATGCTAAATCTTGTCACAACACATGCCCCTGCTTTTTGGTAAACAAATACATTTATCACAAAAATATCTTCAATTGTTCCTCGTGACGATGATCAAACACCGCCATATGTGTATTTCTTAGGATGATGACCAACAAATTCATCGGCCATGTACTTTCAAGCGTTTTGCCAAACACTTGGATAGTATTTCTTCAAGTATTTACCATTAAGAGCTTTATGTAACCTATCTCCCCGCAAATTCTCGCACTATATATGAATTTCCAGGACAATCTCTACAACTTTATATGGACCTTCCCAATTTGGTGACCATTTCCCAAACTTATAATCCTTAGGCTCAACAGAAAAATCATCTTCCAAACTAAGTCCCCTATTTGAAACGATTTTTCCTTCACCTTCTTATTGTAGGCCTTGGCTACCCTTATTTTATCTTTTTCAATTTCTCTCAAAGCTTTTAATCTCTCATCTGAAACCACATCTATCCTATCCATCATTAAATCATGATAAACTTCAGCCGACAACCCATTTTGCCTGGCCACTCTAGAAGCTTTCAAATATATCTCAACAGCAAAACAACTTCTTGCCCATATACTAATTCAAATGGTGTTACCTTTATAGCACTTTGTTTAGATATACGGTGAGCCCATAATGCTTCGCATAACACCTCATGCCATCTCTTAGGATTTTCCTCTATCTTTTTCTTGATGAGTCTAATTAAAGTTTTATTACTTGACTCGCCCGACCATTGGCCCGAGCATAATAAGGTGAGGAATTAAGGAGTTTGATTCCATGTGATTCGCAAACTCTTGCATTTGGTGAGACAAAAAGATGAACCTTGATCAGAGTTAAAGTTTGTGGTATGCCTAATCTATAAATAATATGCTCCAAAATAAAACTAATGACCTCCTTATGAGTCATATTTCTAAGAGGAATAGTTCATTCACTTGGTGAAATAATCAAGGCCACTAAAACAAAACGATGACCTTTAGAAGATGCAGGGTGTATTTGGCCGATAAAATCTAAACCCCATCCACGAAACGGCCATGGTTTAGTTATAGGATGTAACATAGCAGCAGGCGCCAATTGTACATCACCAAACTTTTGACATGACTCACACCCTTTATAATATCTAAAACAATCTTCTAACATAGTCGACCAATAGAAACCAACTCTCCTTAACAACCATTTCATTTTATGAGCCGACTAATGTGTACCACATATGCCTTCATGCACTTCACCCATAGCAACCTTAGATTGATCCGAACTCAAGCATTTTAAAAGTAACCCATCTATGGTTCGGCGATATAATTCCCCATCAAGCAATGTATATCTTAATGCTTGTCAAGCTTTCTATCAATAGATTGACTAGGGTTTTTAAATAACTAATTAAAGGCTTTCTCCACTCATGAGGCTCGGCAGCACTTGATGTTCCCAAAGTATCCGAACTGTTATCATGTTGTTCGGCCATACAAATCGCAGCACCTCCAAGCATTGGCTTCTCTTTCATGAACAATTTACCCCTTTTAACTTGATAACCAGATGCTTGTCGTGCTAGGTCATTTGCCCTAATATTCTCTTCTCTAGATATGTGGCTAATAGTAAAATCATCCAGAGTTGTTATGATTCCTAAACATTTTTCCAAATAGCTATTTAGTGATCCATCAAAACATTGATACACCTTTAACACTTGCTGACCACCAACAAAGTGAATCACCAAATGCTTCTATACTCTTTACGTCCATGGACTCTAAAATTTGTAATCCTAACAAGAGAGCTTCATATTCGCCCGGTTGTTGGTGCAAAAGTATTCTAAACAAACCGATGTTTCAAAAGTGACATCTCTAGGCAAAACCAGACAACACCAACACCTTGTCCTTCTTTACAAGCCAAACCATCAAAGTATAATTTCTATGGACGAGAGACACATAATTAACCAAATTTATGTCACTATCGATCCTATGATCTACAATGAAATCACTACAATCTGCCTTTCATAGACTTCAAAGATTCATAAGCCAAATCATACTCTATTAATGCATAAGCCCACTTTCCAATCCTACCACTCAAAATTGGTTGTTGTAGCATGTACTTAATGACATCGGTTTCATAGGCAATAACACAAGTACTAGACAAAGAATAATGCCTCAACTTGGAACAAGCATAATACAAGGACAAACATAATCTTTCAACAAATGCATACCTTGTCTCAGCTCCCAAAGAAGCGCCTACTCAAGTAAGTAATAACATATTCCTTGTCATTCATTACTTGTGTCAAAACAAAGACCGATGACGCCTCTTGTGCAAAGAATATACAAATTAAATGGTGTTCCAATTTTGGGCGCCTCAACACAGAGGTGTAGACAAATACTTTTAATGTCTTCAAAAGCTTGTTGTTGTTCTCGCCCCCAAGTAAATTCGGTCTCTTTCTTTAATCAAGTATAGGAGTAAACGCTACTGATTTTACCGCACAAATTAGATATCAATCTCCTCAAATAATTTACCTTGCCTAGAAACTTTTGCATATCCCTTTTACATTGTGGCGCTTTCACCTTCTTTATAGCTTCTATCTTAGTGGGGTCTATTTCTATGCCTCTCTCATGTATTATAAATCCTAAGAACTTGCCACCGATACACCAAAAGCACATTTGAGTGGGTTCATTTTCAAACCATACCGACGATCCGCTCAAAGGCTAGACATATAAATCGCTAAGTGATGATCCATACTATCCGATTTAACTACTATATCATCGATATATACCTCTAGGACAATACCAAGTAGATCATGAAAATTAAATTCATGGCTCTTTGATAAGTAGCACCAAAGATTCTTAAACCAAAAGTCATCACAACCCACTCAAACAAACCAACAAAACCGACATCGAAAAGCCGCTTTTAAACATGTCTTCTTCGCCATAAAAATCTGATTGTAACCAGATTACCATCTAAGAAACTAATTACTCTATGTCCCAAGCATCATTAATCAACATGTCGGCTATAGGCATAGGATATTCATCTTTAGGAGTGGCTTTATTTAGATCTCTAAAGTCAATGCACACTCTCAATTTACCAGTACTTTTCTTCTGAACCAAAACAATGTTAGAAACCCATTCAACATATCTACATGGCCAAATAAAACCAAATTCTCCAACAATCGGCCTATTTCTTCCTTGACTCGATCATATATATTAGGATTAAACCTTCTAGGTGGCTGCTTATGCGGCCTAAAACCAAACTTAACAGGTAACCGATGCTCAACTAGCTCTCGGCTAAGTCCTGGCATCTCATGATATTCCCAGGCAAAGCAATCAACATATTCTTTAAGCAATTCTATCACTTTGCCCTTATGTTCAGTAGGCATATTTTTGTTTATAAATGTCGGCCTAGGAGTAGTCCCATTGCCTATATCAACCTCCTCCAATGGGTCACCGACGAGAATCCTTGCCCTAATTTCTCTATTTCGTCAAAATCGTCAATAGCCTCACAAATATCGTTCTTATCTGACCGATATTGCTTTGTACGCTGCTGCAACCATTGTAAGCTATTTTCTTTATTCATTTATAACACCACATTACTAAGCCAAGCTGAGGAAGCCGGTTGTACAAACACAGGTACAAAACCATCTTTGGTGACACTAAGGTAACATAACTAGAAAGGTCTAAACCTGTTAAACATTGAAACCATGCTGCCAATCAGCTGAAGCATCGGCCAAAGCAACATAAGCTGATGTATCTGCTTGAACCACTTCTACGTCATCATCGATCCATTGTATTAAAATCTGATGTAATGTAGAAGGTACGCAGCGATTTGCATGTATCCAATCACGACCCAATAAAATGCTATAATTACCTTGCACGTCCACGACAAAGAAGGTCGTAGGTAAAGTCTTGCTCCCAACAGTAAGCTCCATGGATATAACACCTTTGGCCTCCGTTGATTCCCTCGTGAAACCATTAAGCATCAAATTGGTCTTCATGAGCTCGCTGTCCTCTCGTCCCAGTTTCTTGAAAACCGAGTATGGCATTAAGTTCACAGCAGCCCCACCATCAACCAACATCCTAGAAATCGGCCTACCATTGATATGTCCTCTAACATACAGTGGTTTCAAGTGTCGGCTCGATTCTTCAGGCTTCTCAAAGACAGCTTCTTTAGGTCCAAGACACAACTGAGCAACAATCTCACTAGTAATCTGAAATTCGGCAAGTAATGTAAATACCATATTTATATCTATACCTTGACGAGGTGGAGTATCATCTTTAATCATTGGAGACCCTTCATGATCTAATAAATCATCCTCATCATCATCATCATACACTTGAACTGGTGTTTCAATTGTCTTCACCCTCCATTCTTTTCGGATAGGAACCATCGGCTTTATCTCATTAAATATCTCATCTCTCAATTTTTCTGCTTTAGCCTCCTTAATTTCCTGCATTCGCAGCCGCTGTAACCTCCTCTTTGAGAATGAGAAAGCCCAGAGGACACCATCGGATGAGTCGATATTCGATTCAGAATCGAAACCCAATCCATGTCGACGCTCACATAATCTGCCAAGTCAAACCAGTTCTCCTCGCTCCATTCTCCCCGCCATGAGTGCATGAGATTTGGGAAAAAGAGAGTATGTTGACAAGAGATTAACGGAAGATCCCCACGGTCGGTGCCAACTGTTGGTGTTTTAGAACCGATCTTACGTAAAGATTGTTTGATTCGGGGTCTCCTAGAATGGAATCACGCAGAGAGATTGATACGGTATTTTATATAGGTTCAGCCTTCTCCGGAGAGAATAACAACCCTACTCCCCGTGTGTGTATGGTATTGAGTGTGTTTCAGATAATCGGGAGAAAAGACTAAAGCTATTACGTAAGATAGTGTCTAACTGTCTTCCCGATTGCTTGTTGTCTCCTCCGACGCCTTTTCCTCTCTCGATCACGCTTTTATATAGTCGTGAAGGAATAGCCGCTTTCCTCGTGAAGAGGCGCTTTATCAAATCCAAAGAACGGAACATGTTTGCAGAATCATCGAGTGGTAACCCTTCACGCCGTCTCGCGCTACTTGTCGAGATAATAGGTATTACGTGCTATTACTTTGTATAGTAATAGCGTATGTCGATCGCTTGAATTCCTTAATCAATTGGACCCACTCGCTTGAAGGTTTTATTGATCATAAGGTAGTCGTGGCTGACCGGGTTGTAGAAGAGCTTACGATTACGAGGTAGTCGTAAATAACTTACGATCGGATAGTGATCGAGAAGAACTTACGACCATAAGGTAGTCGTAGTAAGGCTTACGATTTTGGGGGTGGTCGAGAAGAACTTACGACCACCGGTAGGCTTCACCCTTGTAAATATAAGGGTATACCTAAGGATCACATGACATCATATTTACCCAGAACAAGAGTTATAGATAAAAGATAAAATGAGGATTATTAGATCCTCGTTAGTACCCATATCCCACGTGTGGTAGCACGAGTTTTACTTGAATCAAAGATGTTACCAAAGTTCGGTCCTTAATGGTCCGGACAAGACATCCACAAACCCAAATCGTGCACGAAGGCACCATCTCTAACAAGCACTTGACTAGACCCCACAACTCATTTAAGATGACAAAATTTAGTTCTCAAAGACATATATGAAGATATGGAACAAAAGGAATATAAGAGTTTGAGTAGTTTCCTATAATTGTCGAGTTATTCCGATAATCAAACTACGTTCTAGACTTGCATGGCTAAGCAAGTCGAACAATATGTAATTCACACAATCCTATCGTAAGCATGTGGTACTGAAGTTATTCAAGATTAGCCTCAATGAATAGGATATAACTATTCTACACAAAGATAAAAATAGCGACATTAACAAAATAGCATGCAAGCTATTATCATTGCACTAACTTAACCAAAACAGGATCAAATATGATGCAAAAGCAAGTTCAAATGATACTTTCCTTGCTAGTATCTTAGCTTCTCACTCTCGAAGCGAGGAGTCAATATCAATTTCTCCGAATCTAGAGAAATAACGATATCGATAAACACCGAGAAATACTCCAAAAATCAAAATGCTAAAAATGCATGATTTTTCTACAGTGCCTAGTGCGTGATTTTAGATGAACACAGTGAAAGATTTATTCCAATTGGAGTTAGTGTGTAATAGTTATGGCCATTTGAAAATCAAATTTCAATATGTTCAAGTTTAAGTAATTTAATTATTTGGCCAAAATTTGTGGAGTAGTGGGGATACAAGGATTATATGGATAACTAGGGAATAATTTTATAAGTCCAAAACATTTGGGTTTAACTCATTTGGAGCTTTTAAGAATTAGTCATGCCTTTTCCAAGTTAACAACCTTTTCCTATTGTAAAAGTAATAGGTTTAAGGATCACTTCCAAAATAATATTTTTTGCTACAGAGAAATGTTTGTAACCAGTTCCATAATAAAGTTCATCAAAAATGAAAATTATCAGAATTGGTTTCATCTATTTTGGATTTGAGGAGAATTAGTTATGTAGTTTTGAAGTTATTCATATTTTTTAGTAGGTAATTTAATGGATTTCAAATTTCCTAAAGTATTTACCACTTTTCTTATAAAGCCACGCGCTAGCCACAATCACCGACAAGCGGACTCGATGAATAGTGTGTTTCCTTATTTAACTCGGATTTTAATTCCTAAACCGATAGGTGGAACCCAAATGACATGGACACGGTCCAAGAGACTCACCACCCACGCTGCTCACGGCAAGACAACAAGAAGACCATGGGCCCACCGGTCACCAACAGAGCATTAAACTCAACGCCTCCGCTTTTCCATGTGCGGTCCCGCATGTAAGTGACATATTAGTGCGGCTAAGACATCACTTAATGGCTAAACAAACATTAACTGCTTAATGACCGAATCAATGGACTAATGATGAAGCAATAGTGTTGTCGGGCGTCCAAAATGGTCCCGCCTCCTTCCTGCGCTCGCCAGCGATTGTAGCCACGGCGGCGCGAAAGCTACGACCACCACGGTTCCTAATAGCCTTGCACATCTAATGAGGGTGGTCTTGTCGACCGAGCCTCGCCAGAACGGCAATGAGCCGAGTTAAACAAAGGCACAACTTCGCCAAAGTACATGCAAGAATACAAGCTCCGCAGTCAGCCCGTAAGCGGTGCCGCGGTCGAAGATGTCCATGGCGGAGCTTATGATTCACGCAGAGAGGTCGATCGAGCAAAGCGAGGAGAAGTGAATGGTCGAGATAGCTCTAGTGAAGTCCAGAGATGGTGTACCAGCAAAGAATCGGCTAAAGGCTTACCACACCGTAGATGGGGAAGATGACTAAGGTTTCGGCCGAAAATAAAACAAACTCCGAATCCTCGAGCTCCTGTCGTGCCAAGGCAAAATTAGTTGAGGGGAAAAGCTCAGTTGGTTAAGTCATACAAGGTGACGCGTGAGATTGAGGATAAGGTCACCCGGAAACTAGGAATGGCACAACGGTGTCCACGGGGGCTTGCTCTAGAGCTGAAGAAGACACGAAGATGGTCCAAGTGCTACAAGCAAGGACATGAGCTGGGTTCAGCCAAAATGGATACGGCATTGAAGAAGGAGCAGAGAGGGACCACACGATTGAAGTTCACCAGAGTAGAGAGCGAAGGAGAGCCTCTTCTTCCTCAGCCACCGAGAGGAAGAATGAGTTGAAACGAGGTGAAGGAGGGGGTATTATCCCCAGGAGAATGACAGAGTGGAGGCGGCGTCAACTGGTGACGCTCGAGGTTGGCCAAATTGGGCAGTGGATTGACGCCGTGACGGAGCTGGGTAGAGCATGGCCGCGACATGGCGTTGGTGCTCGGCTCGCTCTAGCGGGGGTTGAAGATGGAGCTGACAAGCGGGGGCCACCGCCGAGAGACTCACACGCACGCGCAAGTTCAAGAGAAGAGGGAGGTCGAGGGCCGCTGGATCACGATCGTGGTGGTCGGGACCGTTGGATCTCCATTGAACGGTCTCAAGAGAAAAGGGAGGTCGCGACCGCTGATTTTGATCAAACACCAATGACACCGAGTGGTCGCGTTCGGCCGAGTGAAGGAGGTCATGGGCCGCTGGATTTCAATCAATGGCTCACGCTTGGTGCAAGTAGTTGATTTGGTCGAGTCGACTCACGAGTCGGACTCGAGCCCGAGGAATAGTGTAAATTCCTAAAAATCTGAAATAATTCAGACGTGTTCTCGAAGGTCTAGCATCCATAAAAATATTAAACCCTACTATTCAAGATAAATTTTTTCAGTTTAAATCCAAACCCGAGATAGGTTATTGGATTGCATTTGAATTTTGTGAGAGTTAAATCCTTTCCCAAAAATTTGGAAAAAAATTTTAATTCTTGATAATTAATTTAGTATTTGTATAATTTATTTCAGAGGAACTTTTATAGCATTTGTTTCAGTTTTCTTTTGATGTTCATTCCTTTATGTGTAGGTTCAAGACTTGCACAAGTTTTTCCAAGTGCAATATCTTATGCAATGCTTGAAAACGATGATGCATGCTCATGAGATGTAAAGTAAACATCTTTATTAAATTGAGGATGTGACAAACCTCCTCATACAAAAGATCTCGCCCCGAGATCCGGTAGGTCGGAAGATGGATAGGAAGGTCCTAAAGGAAATACAACATCTGTTGTTTTGATTTCCTTCAAATATAGTGCTAAGATACCTTACAAGGTTACAAAGAATGGTTATCATATTTTCCTTACCATTGCTTTGTTTAACCTTGCCTTTCTTGATTCAAGGCACTTCAGGAAAAAGGTCTCGATATTCTTGTCGCAATTGATCTTCACGCTCCCAAGTAGCCTCATCTTCAGATGGTTACTCCACCGAACTTTGAGGAACTTGATGTTGCGATTGCCTTGCTCTCTGCTTCTTCTAGAATGTGAATCGGTGATCCCGATAAGAAAGATCGGGTTGAAGTTGAGTTCTTCCAACTTAGTTGCTTCAGCTTGGAACGCCAAGGCACTTCTTCGTTGTGAAACATGGATTACATCATGCACATCTCAAAGTGATGGTGGCAACTCCAATTCATAGGCCATCGATCCATTTTCGCTATAATTCGAATGGTCCGATATAACGAGGTGCCAATTTGCCTTTGACTTGGAAACGATGCATTCCTTTCATCGAGAGACTTTAAGATAAACGTGATCGCTTACCTCAAAGCTCAACTCGTGACGCATTTACGCTTGACATATGACTTCGACGAGATTGAGCCATCCGAAATTGCTCACGGATGATTCAACTTGCTTTTTGGCATCCTCCACCAAGGTGGGACCGAGAATGGTCTCGTCCCCGCCTCGCATCAAATCAAGGGTGTCCTATTCTCCCATACAATGCCGCAAAGGTGACTTCAGATGCTTGATTGGAAGTCGTTGTTGTAGGAGAATTATGCAAACAAGAACATTTTTCCTAGTTCTTGCTATAGGATAGCACACAAGCTTGGAGATGGTCTTCCAAAACTTGGCTTACTCTTTCAGCTTTGTCCATCCATTTATGGGTGATAAGCGGAACCTAATGATAGATTAGTCCCCGCTGCTTTATGTAGACATTTCTAGAAATAAGAGGTAAACCGAGGACCTCTATCTCAAACTATTACCTTTGGCACAACATGGATACAGATTTATCCTTGTGATATAAAGCTCAGCTAGCTATTCTCGTGTAGGCGGTCCTAACAGAATGAAATGGGCGACTTTGGTCAAACGATCGACAATCCACCATATAGAATTAGACCCGCTTTGAATCTCGAAAATCCCGTGATGAAATCCATATCGACTTCCTCCCGCTTCCACTTGAATAGGCAAAGGTTGGAGAGTACCCGCTGGTTTCAAGTGCTCACCTTGACTCTCGGTATACATCGATTCGCAACATATTGCGCACCGCCGCTTCATGCGACTCCACCAAAGTCTCTTCTCTAGGGCTTGGTACATCTTGGTACTCCTCGGTGAATAGAGAACTTGGAGTCGAGCTTTTGAGAATTAGTTCTCTTATAGGCGATCAAACGGCACCACCAACCGGTTTCCGAACCATAGGGTGCCTTATGATCTTCGTTGAAGCATTTGGCTTCACCTTTGTTTCAGCTTTTCTCCGAATTTGAGCGACTTCCAAGTCGGTTTTCGGGCTTTTGATTTGGTCCTTATGTAAAAATTCACACTAAGGACAACAAGAGACCCTTCTTCAATTATCTCCAGTGTAGATGTTATGCTGTAACACATAAGCTTGCCAATATGGGAGTTACCGATAAACAATTGCATTGAGACTTTCGCTCAAGGCATCGGCTACCACATTGGCTTTCCCTAGATGATAGTGGAGTTCCAAATCATAATCCTTGATTAACTCGAGCCATCTTCTTTGCCTCAAGTTCAGATCGGCTTGGGTGAAAATATATTTGAGACTCTTGTGAATATCCCAGCAGATGAGTACCGGAGCTTTGGTCGACATTCTTTAAGATCCGAAGCTACGCCACATTCCGCTGACCATTCAAACTTCTTTTCTTTCTTTAGAAGTGGGTCATAGGCCTCGCAATTTTGAGAAATCTTGATGAATCATGTAATAACCCACAAGTCCAAGGAAACTACGAATGTCGACGCTCTAGGATTGTTTCCAGTTAAGGATATCTTGTACTTTGCTCGGATCAACAATGATACCTCCTTTTGATAGCACATGACCCAAGAAACTAACTTCATGAAGCCAAAACTCACATTTGTTGAATTTGGTATAGAGTTGATGTTGACAAAGCTTCTCTAACACAAGTCGCAAGTGTCGCTTGTGTTCTTCATCGACTTGGAGTAGACAAAGATGTCATCAATAAATACAACAACAAACTGATCCAAATACTCCATGAAAATTGAATTCATGAGGTTCATGAAGTAAGTCGAGCATTGGTTAAGCCAAAAGACATAACAAAGATACTCGCATAACCCAGACGAGTAGAGAATGTGATCTTTGGTATGTCTTCAGCTCTAGACTTGATTTGTTGATAGCCCAATCATAAATCTATCTTGGAGAATACTTGGGCTCCATTCGATTGGTCAAACAAATCATTGATTCACGAGAACGGATACGTGTTCTTAACGGTGACTTTGTTCAACAAACGGTAGTCGTCAACACCCATCCGCAAACTCTTGCTTTTCTTCTTCTTGACAAAGATGGCCGGGTATCCCGGGTGAGGAACTCGTCCGAATAGAACCTTTATCTTGAAGTTCATTGAGTTGTTTCTTCAATTCTACCAACTCATTTGGAGGCATTTGGTACGGTCGTTTTTAAATTGGTGCAGTACCGGGTGCAAGTTGAATGAGGAACTTAACTTTTTCTATCAGAGCATGCTTGGAAGTTCTTTGGGGAAAACATCCGATACTCACATACCATTGGCACTTTCTCTAATTCAAGGGAAGTACCAGCTTCTAAGGCATAGAGAGGAGAATTGCCCACTAAAGGTGCAAAATGACTCGATTGCCATCTTCGCTTGATCAAATAGATCACGAGTACAACCGATTTGTTCTGATTTTTGACACCAATCCATTACTATTATCACATCAACACCCACTGAAGTTATAACTATTAAGTTTGCTAAGAACTTAATCCCTTGAATTCTACTTTTATGTCTCTACAGACTTATCTACTAAGGTGGTCAAGTGGATACATGACAAAATTGTGATGTGCAAAGAAAGGAATCCTAGATGAATGACGGAGATGCTCTCGAAAATAGAAGGTAGAAAAGAAATAACAAGGAGTGTACCCAAAACAAAGTTGGAGAGGGGACCTTACATCAATGACATGACCTCCTAGGGGGTCTAGCATCTGAGTGCGAGAGAAACCTATAGACATGCAGGCTTGATGTCTCTATCCATACTCCGGTGATCGTCCCCTCACTTCTAGAAGACGAAAGGCTGGGGGTGCAACATAATATGGAGAAGCCTCATTCTCCCCATAAAGCACATGCCGGTCTACCACTCCCATCACTACACCTACACCATGGCATAGTATTAAGGGCAATAATCTACCGGAAAAATGGATTAGTGGCAAAACATGTGCCGCAATATTCAAGAGTTTAAGGGTCCTATTATCTCGCCGGAAATAATTATTGTCTAGAGCAATTTATCTGTCAAAAATATTTTTATGTTACCTATAGTATAACCGCCTAGAAAAAGTCATCCAAGTCGAGGTATCTCGCCGAATAATAGTGGTCCTTTGACGGCAATCAAAAAATTTGGACCGAGGCACGCAACCCAAATTCCCAAATTCCTTCCCGACCACCCCTTCCTCTCAAACCACTCCCAGCCCACCTTTTTCCCCAATCCCCGTGCCGCCTCCCGTCCTTCTCCCTCTCCTCCTCCTGGGCCCCCCGACACCTTTCCTCCTCCGCGCGCTTGCCTCATCCTTCTCCTCCTCGGTAAGTCCGCTCCTCCTCCTCCCCTAACTCCCTCCTCCCGAGCGCTACCCACCTCCTCCCTCCTCCGCACCGCTGCCCTCCTAATCCCAGATCCGCGCCCACCCGCACACGACGCCGCCCTCCTCCTCCTCCCTCCTTCGCCCGCCTTCCTCCTCCCCGGATCCGCACCTCCACCCGCACGGACGCCATGCTTCTCTCCTCGCTCAGCCCTCTCATGTCGCCGCCTCCACCACCGCTCCCGCCACCGCCGGCTCATCATGGGCTCCACCGCCGGGCTCGAGCACCACAATGCGCCGACCTTCTCGCGGGTCCGGCGCTACTCAAGAAGATCCACCGCCGCTGTGCTCGCCGGGGCCATCGACCGACCAACCGCCGGATGATCGAGGACGGTCGAGCACCGAGCGAGGTTGCCGACCTCCCGTGGCAACGCCGACCAGCTCGTCGTGTTTTCTCGCCGACCACCGCGGCTCGAGCCTACCACGCCACTAGGTTCTCGTCGAAGCCGAGTCTCACAGGATACTGATGCGGAGGATGTCCGATCTTCACGACGAGGATCGATGATAACTTTGGATCCGTGCAACCCGACGAACCGATGGCGCCAACCACTATCAAAACAAAGAACTCGCGACAAAAGAATTCGCCAACCACACGCCATGATCCGCCTACCCGACCACACAAAGTAGACGTGTCACCGCTCCTACAAAATACAAGGAATCACAAGAACAACAAGGTTGAGAATGCCCAATTCCCTCTAGGTTGCACTGTATGTCAAACCCTAGGAAGAACAAGCGATAGCTCTCTCAAAATAATAGATTCATATTCGTGGTAGTTCTTTCAACTCACACACCCACCACCTAAATAGGCTTACAGAGCCGACCTCTTTGGGTTCGGAACCAAGCCGACTCAAAAAACTCACGCATGTATCTAAAAGATTAGGACTCCTAGAAAAAACCATGACTTTCCTAATACATGGCCACGTTTCCTAATACATGGCACATGCATGCAGCACCCACATAAACTCAAAACACCAACAAACAATATCAGGACCTAGCTGGCCTATTCGGGTTCTGTTATCAACAAACCAAATCTGGTTTTTGCAAAAGACCTCCGATTCTTCATCTATCATGTGGGTCCCATGAGCAGCATCTACTAGACAATTATTTAGCCACTCATGATGGTGTACGGAAAGCATGCAAATCAACTCCACGCCAACATAAAAACAATTTGCAGCAGCAACATGTATTGATCCCTCTCGGTCATGCACTTTTTATTTCTTTTCTACGCATGTGTTATCTTCTTTTGGTGTTCCTGCCGCCCTCACGCATAAACATGAGAATAATTAAAATACTAGCTTTAGGTAGTAACCAATTTTCATATCAATAAAAACCAAAATCAACTAGGACCGAGTTCACCGTTGATTAATCTTTTGACTCGTGCTCGTAATGGGTCCAACGGGATGTCCTCATCATCCTTCCCTCTTGAAAAGGAGTCATCCTCGACTCGTTGTTCGGTGCACAAGATGAATCCGATTGCTCCTTCCGCGTTGAACTCCTAATATAAGAACCGATATATGTATTCCTTCGTGGCCTTCAAGCGCATCTTCACTTTAGGCTTGTACAGATCATATATACGATCGCATATAATTAAATAAAATAGTAGTAGCTCGTGTCTCTAAGTATAATAATTAAAGACCAAATTAAATTAGAGTTCACATGATAATATTTAATGCGGCTCAATAATTCTTTCCAGCTTAAATAATATATTTAACCGACAAGTACTAAGCGTATGTATCTCAGATCATCCTCCCTTCTTCAAGAAAAGCTGTCCTCGACTTTTGATAACCTGAAAATGTGCTTAACAAAGAAAACAACGTGTATGCATGGTATATGTATTCATCGTCAATTGTTATAGTGTTCCGCTTCTTTTGCTCAATATATTCAGCACAATAACCATAAGATAGACGTGATGTATTCATCTCAACACTCCTTTCATCCACATTATTCCCCCACCCATGAAAAGAAGTCGTTTTGACTTTTGTAAGCATGTATGCAAATTATTTATGGACAGACCAAAATCATCTTCTAATATATACAAGTGGCTCATATAATCATATTTCGACTTTACAACATCAATTTTATGTAATGGAGACGAGAAAATGGTTTGTGCCTTCCATGCTTCAATTGCGCTACTCTGATTTCTTATACATGATTGTTCAACAAAAGGTGACCAAGTAGGCTTTATAAATCTTTCCAAACAGTAGGCACTCCTATTTATACTCACCTCTAAGTGATCATGACATTGTCCAAAAGATGGTTTGTCCAAAACATGCAATTTTAATTCAGCACACTTATCACGGGTAATGCATATTCGATAAACATGAAACTTGTTGTCTAGACCATAATATCCAATCAAATTAAATTTATAAGTGGAGGTGTAGGTACTAGCAAGTGATTTCTAATATGCAATTTCATAAACTCTCTCAATCACACTAGATAGTTCTATGGGTTCATCGAACATGATATAACATAAAGAATCATCAGGGTGTATTCTAGTAAGAACTTCATCATGAGTAATTAATTCCACATTACGTAAATTAAGCGCATTAAATTCAGAATATGGAATATTCAAAGGAACACTAGAGTTCTCACTCTTACTTACCTCTTCTTGATGAATATTCAATTCAACACCATTATTGTTACCTTTAACGCCCTTCTCAATTGTTGTAGGTGTTGTAGGTATCAAATCTTCATGATGAAACCACGGACAGCGAGCACTCCATCCCCAACCGTGGTTATCTCCTCGCTTTTATTTCCAACGGTGCGCTTGTTGAAACTTCAACTCTCTTCTTTATTATCAACTCCGCACAATATGAGAAACAACACTAGAAGTAGAGAGTAAATCGTTAATTTCAACAATAACCTCACTTTTTTTGTCTCATCTACTTCACTCATTTCTTTTGGTGTATCCCTCACACTCTCAAATTGGATGCTCTCAACCTCACATATGGTGGAATCACACAGCTCACAATTTTCAACACTCTCACTCAATTTGGCTATGTGGCTCTCATCCTCACATGGGTTTTGAAGCATCTTATCTTCCATTAATCGTGGCCACAATGGCACAATTGCCATCAACCACGATCTCCTCATGTATTGCGGGTTGTGACAGAGCAAAGACTACTCGCCTCCTTGGTCAAGAAGAATTCCCATGCTTGACCATCTTCTCAAGTGACAAACCAGTGGATGAATGAGAACTAAAGAGTCGGCGCAGATTTAATTGATATACGTGCATGATTTTAAGTCTCTTTTCCACCTTCATAGCATATTTCACAAGATCTTGCAGACTACAAAAATATTTATCTTGAAGTGCAGCAACGATCTGAAAATTCAAACCTACTTTGAAGTATTTCTTTTCTTGAGATGCACTAGTGATATTGGCATGGCGCATTGCCCGGTTCAGCTCAACATAGTAATCTTGGACAACTTTCACCCTTGTGTAATGCTCTCCACATGGCGAGTAGTTCCCACTCATAATAGGATGGAACAAATTTTCTTCTCATGGCCCCTTTAATTTGACCCAAGATGTAATGAGTCGCTTTCCACTTAGTTGTCGCCACCAACTAGAGGCATAATCCTCAAAAAGAAAGTGGCCACTCTCACTTCCTTGGCTTCGATTTGAAATTTTGGGATGCAAGCTCGAACTCCATGTCTTATACCCACTCAAGATACTCCTCCGATCATTACTACCATAGAAGGGAATATACGATACTCGCGATCCGCCATGGTTAGTAACAAAGCAAAGACAAACTATATATGTGGATGTGGAAGTTTTTATTTGTGGAAATCACTCAATCTCACATTCTCTTACCGACCGAAGTTCTTATGCATCCTTGATGTGAAGAGCTGCACGCACTTTGGTGACGGTAGACAACACAAGGTGATAGATTAAGTGAATTCAATTGCACAAGCACTGTTAGACAATGGCTTATTTATGGAGCTTGAAGGGAAAAGTGTTTACCTATGCAATCTGAAATTTCTAGATATTGTAAAGCTAGGTAACAATCCAAACTAGAATTCAATGCCTAGTTGCTGATCCAGAAGATATAAGCGAAGAACGAAGCAACTCACACGCAAAGATGATGGAACTTAGTGCAATGAAAGGAATGAGCTAATATATAAAAAAATAAGTGATGGACAACTAGCTCGTATTGCACAAGTTATGGAGAGACGCTAGCTAATTGCTCAAAGATATAAAATAGGGCACAAGATTGCTCAAAACAAAGAAATAGCACGATCTGAAAATAGATACCTTCTAGGTGTGCTCACAAAACAATGTCGCCAAGCACTTTTTTTTTTTTTTTTTTTTCTATCTCTTTCTTTTTGTCTCTTTTTTTTTGTTTTGTTTTGTTTTTCTCCTCTGTTTTTTTTTCTTTTTTTTTTTCGTACTCGGCCAACAAAAGGTTCACAAAGAGCAGCACAAGCCCTTTAGGTACAGCTAAAACTCACAAGCTAGATTGTGCAATGAGATGAAAACGAACAGCCCTAAAGCAATATCAACAAGCTAGTCTCAATAGGAGCAAAAGTATTCGCAAAGGATTCAATTGGCTCACAAAAGATATATGGGAAGTTTTTTTTTCGCGTACCGCTACTGTAGCCGAACACAACAACAGGAGTCACGAAACTGTAGCAGCGCGCACAGACTTTTTCTTTTCTTTTCAGGCGACAGGGCGCGCTGCTGCAGGGGCTCACGCTTTTTTTTTCCTCCAGCGCAGCGTGTGATCAGATTTTGCCGCACTGCACTGTAGCGCGGAACAGTAATCGCGCATACTGTAGAGACCGCTACTGTAGCACCGCGATTTTTTTTTCTGCGTCTCGCGCGGCTGGCAGCCAAATCTCGGGCGGCCCAGCAGCAAGCAGCAATTTGTGCGCACAGCAGCAAAGAAAAGTCCCGGCGCGCACTGTAACGATGATCAGGACCTACACGCCTTCAGCGGTAAACAGTACTGTGCGTACTGTATCGAACTACAGCGGATTTTTTTGTGTGCCGTGCGGCTGATGGCGGCGGGCTGCTGCAGTTCGCAAAACGGGAGCACTATTTTGCGCGTACTGTAGCAGCACGCCACAGTACCTCTTTTTTTTTTTTTGCTGACTAATCGCTAACAGATTGAAAACAAGAAATTAAAGCTACGCAAAGGAAACAAAGATCAGCGACTAAACACAATTTCTAATGGATCAAAACCTAACAAAACTCACAAGAATTAACAGATTGAACTACGGGCTAAAGGGATTTTTTGTGGCTTTTTGTATATGGGAAAAAAATAGATATAACTACGGGTAAATTGATCCTACCGTGGCAACCGATGCTCGATACCAAGATGATGCGGGGATGTCCGATCTTCACGACGAGGATCGATGATAACTTTGGATCCGTGGAACCCGACGAACCGATGGCGGCAACCACTGTCAAAACAGCAACTCTGCGATAAAAGAATTCGCCCAACCACACGCCATGATCCGCTTACCCGACCACACAAAGTAAACGTGTCGCTGCTCCTGCAAAATACAAGGAATCACAAGAACAACGGGTTGAGAACGCCCAATTCCCTCTAGGTTGCACTGTGTCAAACCCTAGGAAGAATAAGCATATAGCTCTCTCAAAATAATAGATTCATATTCGTGGTAGTTCTTTCAACTCACACACCCACCACCTAAATAGGCTTACAGAGCCGACCTCTTTGGGTTCGGAACCAAGCCGACTCAAAAAAACTCACGCATGTATCTAAAAGATTAGGACTCCTACGAAAAAAACCATGACTTTCCTAATACATGGCCACGGCACTTGCATGAAACACTTTCCTATTACATGGCCACGTTTCCTAATACATGGCCACGGCACATGCATGCAGCACCCACATAAACTCAAAACACCAACAAACAATATCAGGACCTAGCTGGCCTATTCGGGTTCTGTTATCAACAAACCAAATCTGGTTTTTGCAAAAGACCTCCGATTCTTCATCTATCATGTGGGTCCCATGAGCAGCATGTACTAGACAATTATTTAGCCACTCATGATGGTGTACGGAAAGCATGCAAATCAACTCCACGCCAACATAAAAACAATTTGCAGCAGCAACATGTATTGATCCCTCTCGGTCATGCACTTCTTTATTTCTTTTCTACGCATGTGTTATCTTCTTTTGGTGTTCTCGCCGCCCTCACGCATAAACCTGAGAATAATTAAAATACTAGCTTTAGGTAGTAACCAATTTTCATATCAATAAAACCAAAATCAACTAGGAGCGAGTTCACCGTTGATTAATCTTTTGGCTCGTGCTCGTAACGGGTCCAACGGGATGTCCTCATCATCCTTCCTCTTGAAAAGGAGTCATCCTCGACTCGTTGTTCGGTGCACAAGATGAATCCGATTGCTCCTTCCGCGTTGAACTCCTAATATAAGAACCGATATATGTATTCCTTCAGGGCCTTCAAGCGCATCTTCACTTTAGGCTTGTACAGATCATATATACGACTGCATATAATTAAATAAAATAGTAGTAGCTCTGTGTCTCTAAGTATAATAATTAAAGACCAAATTAAATTAGAGTTCACCTGATAATATTTAATGCGGCTCAATAATTCTTTCCAGTTAAATAATATATTTAACTGACAAGTACTAAGCGTATATGTATCTGTATCAGATACCATTCGTGCTTGTCTTCAACAAGGTCGAGCTCACGACTTAATAGGTATACATACATATATAAGACTGGTTCTTGGTTTGAATTGCTTGCTAAATTAGAAAATTGTTACTCAAATTATTAAATTGTTACTCATTCTCAGAGTGTGTTTTGAATTAGATAGGCCGGATTGTAGTGTAGTTCATCGCGTTGGAGATGATGAGGTGTGGGTAAGGATATATTGGTGTTCATTGGATGGTTTGTCGAGATGTGCTCAATAAATTGGAAAGAAGAGCTAATTTCTATTTCACTAAAGGCATTAAGGTGTTGTCTCGTGTTTAGTGTTTTTGCTTCTCAGAAAATGGTTAGGCTTGCACTCACTTGCGTGACCAAGTGCCGACATTGGCTTGTAGTTTCAAGTTGTCATGTATACATGACACACATGTAAGTACATATCTCTTTTAGTTAATTATCAAGTATCAGAGTATTGGTAGTTTGTACGTTCCCAAAGATATCAACTAGCATGTGCAATTGATCAACTCCCAGTATTCATCGATTGTAAAATTCTTTACAAGTTAATGCATTTGTCAGATGCCGCCTTGTGTTGAATTAGAGGTTTTACACGGTTTTATTTTCCATGCGCTATTTCCCCATTTTTGTTTTCTGGGTGAACAATATGCAAATTGGGGGGTTGGTAGTTTTCTATGTACGTTGATTTGTGCTAATGTGACTTATGCCTTATTTAGGTGGAATCTATGAGGACAAGGACAATGCTAGGAAGGATGAGATCACCACCCATCTTACTGTGCTAGTGCAAAATGATATCTTTAACAATTTCTATGACAGACTCAAAGAGGTAAATAATCTATTGTAGTTAGCCTAGTTGTGTCAAGTAAATGCATGAAGCTTAGGCATGTCATGGAATCACAAGAGTTGAAAATGGCAAAATGCTAACCAAGCAATCGGATGGTGCAGTTCATGTACTAAAAAACATTATATGCTACTTTCTTTTAGTGGTAGTGATGTGCCTTTTAACTAGTTGACTTCGTGACTATTTTACATACCCAAAATTTAGATGATTGAATACCAAAATGGTTTGATAACAAGCTAGATTTTGACCTCGAGGGTATCTCCATTGTGATACGTGTATTTTAATTTCTGCAGGATTGTTTGATTCCTCTTGTAGGATCTTGGTGGTACGCATGGTAAGATTTAGGTTAATGATTTTATACTACGATGGAGCATGAACCATAACTAGAGAATCATTTGCTTGACTAGCTAGTATGTTGTGTATCCTAGCAAAGGCTTTTTTTCCTGTCAGCTTTTTGCAACTTCAGGGTCGTTAATGACAATGATTATAAATGTTAGTATTTGATATGCTAGTTAACTTAAGATGTGCCATGCGTAAGGCTGCAAACATTTGAACTCCGAAAACATTTTTTTCCTGAAAGTTCATCATGACAAGATTCAAATAAATCATTGTTATTTGGTTTTGGATTTCCTAGGTCCAAGTGTTTGAGCCATACATCATTCTTGGACCGGAACCAGGGCATCTCGAGTCTCGATAGCAAGAAATCGTGACAGAGGCTTTCTCGGTCAATATCATCCCGATAAAAATCCGATCCCGTAAAATGTTTAAACCACCCGCTTGTAATACTAATGTCGCTAAATGAAAATGTATGTACAACCTTAATTTTTGTCTTGTGCTTTGCCCTTCACTTTCCTAGAGGCCCATAAGTACTTCGTTGAATTTATATCCAAGGCATATCAAGCATTAATCGATCCTCGTATCTCATGAAAATTATGAGAAGTATGGTCATCCAGATAGCCGCCAGTAATGTGAACATCGCTTATTCCTATCATTTAACCGAAAACTGAACTTTTTCATGCATGCCCGAAGCTAACATGAATATGCCGGTCCAGATGGTTCGGGGATGCAAATGGGCATCGCTTGCCCAAGTTCTTGCTGAATATGGATGGTGCATCCGTGGGATAATGCTTATAGGAATAGTTGAATTTGCATACTCTTGCCCTTGATGATAGCGGTTATTTATTTGTCAAGGTCATAAAGGTATACAAGGAATTATGTCATGCATCAAACTCTGTCCACTTATTACTACTTTATGAAGCTTTCTAGCTCCAAGGTATGAACTTACAAACACCTCATTTTAAAAATTGGGCATTTGGATTTTCCATTTCTTGTGAGCCTTGCGGGTTGGCATGACATATCTGTTGCTTTAGTAGATTTTATTGTTGAAATGAAACACTTCTGCCATCATGCGACATCTGAATGTTAGACATGACAATAATAATCCCATGAGCACTGGAGCATGTTTGTAATATCCAAAATTCACGTTATGATTATTGTCACTGTTTGAGGCTTTGAGTATTATGATATGATCCAATAAGCAAGAATTTTTTTTGTTATTTTTGCTTTTGTGACTTAAGTTAAGCATTTTGACTTTTGGGCATAATATAGTTGCACAATTCATATTTTATTTGTATTTTATTGATTGGAGGGAAAAAATTAACATTATGTGTGTCCAAAAACACTGTAAATTGACGCGTCACATATTCACATGACCAGTTCTTTTGGATGGCAAGTTTTAGAGTCGCAGAAACCAGATTGGACTAACAAGAAACCTCCTTCATGCAAGTTTCACTGTAATGTTTATAATTTAGCTGAGATCCTGTAGTTGCTCACTGGTTTTCCTCTGGAATGCAGGCTGAAATTGATTCACATGCAATTTATGCTCAAATTCTGCTGCAACCAAAAGCAGATTTGAACATTAGGTGCAAACTTCAATTGCCCATAATTCTGTCTAATCTAAAAGGCTTGATTTGTTTTATGAATTTTCTAGAGGAAATATTTTTCTTTCTTTCACCCTCTTGATTTAGGTTCACCCCATCCAATGTGCTGTCATCTACTAAATTTGTAGTTTGTCTGTCAGCATCCAAATTGAAACATTTCTCCTACAATTGGAATTTATTGTGTACACTTTTGAGGTTTCTTTTTCTGTGTGACAGATCCTGAGAAGCAGTGAGCTAGATTGGGGAAGGAGATTTCAGATAGTCAATGGGATTGCTCGAGGCCTACAATAAAAGCATATTTTGGTTTATCTAGAGGGTGAGCTCTTAAATGCCTCATCATCTATTTTTCATTATATGTCTACATGATGATTTTTCTTAATCAACTATTATATCCTTAACTGCCTCTTAAGACCACCAGTACATACATGTACTGATCTGATACAAGCACGAAAACTGCTATTATGATATTACTAACATTTCATGATTTCTTTCATATGATCATTTTAAATGAGATACCAAAGTAAGCTATTCTACCCCCTTTGGCATTTTGAATGTGGTTGTGGAGAAGAGTATGGTGTTGATAACTTGTGGTTGTAAGCCAATGTATCTGTGCATATTACTAGTGACGCTCAGTTTGAAAACCAAATATTGATCAGAGTGTTATATGTGATATCACTTCACTAGGTCCGAGATGATATAAGCAACCAGTATGAGCTTGAGGTATGCCGGGTATGCACCGCATACCCCGCAATTCCATGTACAAATTCAAGATATATATCGTATTCCATGTACACCCCTAACTCAATACACAAAGCCTAACCGAATTGCCGAGCAGTGCCCACCGAAAGCAAATTGCAAGCTTAACAAATGAAAGCACAAAGAATGCAAAGAGCCACAAGGCACATCACATCACCATCAAGGCATAAATCCATGTCCAATTATCTATCACGTGATGCACAACACAAGCCACATGGCCCATGTGCCACATCATATTCACATTCACCAATTCACTACGCACAAAGACAAGGTCACAAGCCACATGGCCCACATCACCACATTCACCAATTCACGCACACATCTACTTTTCTTTATTTTCTTTCGCTTTGATACCGATCGCCTCGCCGGTTCGTTCGCTCGATCGATGTCGTTTGTTCGCTTCTAGGGCCGATTCTTCGCCAATTCCTCCGAATCGTCGCCCTTCGCCAAATCGCTTTGTTAATTTGGGCGCCTGGGCATAAGTGAGCCACGCCCGGCTAGCACTCGACTCCCTCGATGTTTGAATCCTGAAGTCCCGAACACAGACGCCAGGCAGTCCTAAGTGAGTCTGATTTCTCTAAATAATTCTGATTTATGTAAAGTCCAATAACAAATTTTGTGTTTTAGAAATTCAATTTGTTGATCGTTGGTTAATTTTTCCCAAATTATAGGATTAGGGTTTTCAATTGTGATAGTATTTGCCTATTTGGAAATTGGAATACCCTAGTGACAAATTGGAGGCTAAATTTGCTACGTGGAGAAACACGAAATGGGGAGAATTACCAACGATGTTATAATTCACCGCTTCCAAAACTTGAGAGAGCATCGAAACAAAGCATAAAATGTAATGTACTTATCTTTATTCGATCATTACATGATTCTTTATTCATTGCAGTACCGCCCTCGTCCTCGTGATCTAGGTTAATTTTTTATCGATTCTTTGTTCGCCAATTCGTGTGTACTTTAATTGCTAATTGCTTTGCTTAACGCTAAAATTATAGAATCATCTATCACGCAGCGAGGCGGAGGATTTTTTCGCAACATCACAGTCGATCTATGTAATATTTATTTAATTATTTGGCAATGTGTTCTTTGTAATATTTATGCGATTCAAATAGCTATGAAGAGAAGCGGACATTGCATCTCTTTTTGAAGCATGAAGAAGAAGAAGGCAGCGGCAAACCGCTATTACTTCTAATCGTTCTCGATCCGGTTGAACTGTGGTGGAAGAGCAAACTCATGAGAGAGTAGTTGAGGAAATTGTAAATCCTATGTCGCCGCCACAACCGTCTTCACTACCACCAGTTTATGACATCAATCGCCTTCCACATGATCCGTGAAAGACGCCCTATTCTAAAATATCATGTTAATGATCAAGATGCAATTCAAGAGCATATATTACTAAAGGTCCATTCAAACCTTTTGCACATGATTTCCCAAAAGAAAGATTTCGATAGGGATCGATTCAACTATTGTTGGATGTACAATCATGATTGGATTGAGTATAGTATTAAGAAGGATGCTGTGTTTTTGCTTCATATGCTATTTGTTCAAGAAGGGTACCGGGTCGGATACATTTACTTTTGATGGTCGGAAGAATTGGAATATAGGAGAGAAAGCATCATATAAGCATATGGGTTCTAAGGCACATATTGCAATTAAGAGAGATACATTGGCTTTATAAATCCCAAGGCAAAGAATTGATTATAATATTGAGAAGTGGAGTGATGAGGATCTTCGTCTTTATACAAAAAGGTTGACTTATTCACTTAGGTGTATCAAGTTTCTTTTGCATCAAGGGTTGGCGTTTCGTGGACATGATGAAAGTGAAGAATCTAGCAACAGAGGGAACTTCATTGAACTTTTGAAATTTCTTGCCGGAAATAGTGAAGAAGTGAACAAATATGTTTTGGACAATGCTCCAGGTAACTGTACCTTAACTAGCCCAGACATACAAAAGCAAATTATTCATTGTTGTGCCTTAGAAACTAGAAAGAAAATAATTGAAGAGCTTGGTGATGAGCCCTATGCAATTTTAGCTGATGAGTCTAGTGATATATCACATAAAGAACAACTAGCTCTTTGCTTGCGTTATGTTGATAAATTGGGAAGGCCATGTGAGCGTTTTATTGGAGTTGTTCATGTAGATGATACTACCTCTTTATCACTTAAGGATGCAATTGAAGCTTTACTTGTTAGTCATGGCTTGACTATGACTCAAACCGTGGTCAAGGATATGATGGGGCTAGCAACATGAAAGGAGATATTAAAGGGTTGAAAACATTGATCATGCAAGAATCACCTTCCTTATTATATTCATTGTTTTGCTCATCAACTCCAATTGGTTCTTGTTGTCATTGCAAAGGAAATATCGATTGCAAGACTTTTTTGATCAAATATCTATCTTGTTGAATATTGTGGGAGTTTCTTGTAAGCGTCATGACATGCTTAGAAATGCTAGGCTTGAGAATGTGAAGAAAGCACTTGATTGTGGTGAAATTGAATCGAACTGGATTACATCAAGAGATGGGTTTGCCTAGGCCTGGAGATACTCGATGGGGATCTCATTATAAAACTATATGCAGCATCATTACTATGTATGAAGCAATCCATGATGTACTGGTTGATCTTGGGGATGATCCTGCATTAAAGGATGATTGGACCAAAATAGATTTTGTGATCGAGCATTTGAGAACTTTGAGTTTGTTTTCTTTGCACACTTAATGTATATTGTTCTTGGATATACAAATGAGTTATCTGAGTGTTTGCAAAGAAGAGACCAAGATATTCTTAATGCAATATCACTTGTTAATGTGGCAAAGAAAAGAATGCAAGAATTGAGGTCTGATGGTTGGGATAATTTTCTTGAGAAGGTCACTTCATTTTGTGATAAACATGGTGTCAAGTTCCTACTATGGATGGTGATTATGTTCCTTTTGGAAAATCAGCAAGGAAAGCTCGTGTTCAAAGCAAACCAATGATGACCACTTCAAGAGAAGTATATATTGGTGTCATTGATCAAATAAGTCAAGAACTTGATAATCGGTTTGATGAGATTAATATGGAGTTGTTGTCTTGTATGTCGGCCTTCAATCCTGTAAGCCCTCAATAAGACTGCTGCTGAGCATTCCAACAATGTACAAAGTGAAACCACCAAAATTCATGATTTTACATCTTCTATGAGAGAGCAATGGGAGTCCTACATGGAGAGAACTGAAGATGCATTCCAGCAAAACATATCCTCTATCGAACAAAAGAGATGCTGCTTGGTGGAGAATCCTCAGCAATGGTTAGTGTGTCTGTTTTGACAGCAAGTAGTTGAGTTTTGGGTTTCTTTAACACACCAACTAACACATATTCCTTATTCTGCAGCAAGACAAGGACAAAATTATGCTCAGAACAATGGAGTACCGCTCAAAATTCAGTATTGGCACTTGGAAGAAGCAACGCGGAAGCCACAGGTTCAGTCATAAGGTAATTGTAATTATTAGACAATTATATTAGGCAATTATTAGACAATTCAGTACTGGCACTCGGTCTATGCTAAATATGTCCCCCCTTTGAATGAAGTGATGGAAATGAGGCGAACAACCAACTTCATACTAGATTTTCATCTACCGTCGCCACAACACTTGAAGATACTGATATTTCAAGCGAAGCTCTTGTTTGCTCTATTGACGGTACTATCTCTTTGCAGTGCTGCTTCAATTTTTGCTTGAATGTATGACTTTTGTATGGTGTATTTTCATCACCGACGAATGCTTTGTTTGCCAGATTCACTAAAATTGGACCACGGCGTTTGTGAGAAGGTGAAGCCTATCATCATCGCATCACAAGCGGAGCTGCGCGACATGCAAAGCAGGCACCATGAGAAGACGGTGGAAATATCTAGGAATGCCAAGAGATCGCTCGGGGATGATTACAAAGTGAGCATTTCGGTTTGGGTGAATCCTTTCGTCTGGCTGCCAGTTAGTTTAGACATCTGACGACACACATATTTTGTTGTCTGTTTTTATCATGCACATAATAACACAGGTGGACGAACCAACTTGTTCAACACCAACAAGGCGGGAGATTAGCATCCCGAGCAGCGAATCAATCGAGGGGTTGGTAACTCCTCCACTGGAAGACCTTGTCAAGTCATTCTGGGACAGCAGTAGAACGCCGTCGAAACTGGCGAATGGAAATGGGACGAAGCACTTGGATTCCCACTCCCAGAGAGTTCCTCTCACTACAATCAACTAGAACAACTAGTGCTAGTGTGTGTACGTATACGCATGCATTTATTTTAGTCGAGTGGTTGAGTGGTTGAAGATCGGTCTTGGAGCCCTGAGCTAGTTCATCTTTTCGTTACGATATTAAGCACATTTGGATCATGATAATAATACATTTTCCAAGTGGTACGATTAAGAAAATTGTATGTTTTTAAAATTCTGATTAAATGGTGCAAACTATTAGAAAAATATTAAATTCACTATTCTGGACAGCATAATTACATTTTATTAGTATTTTACACGTATATTTCTAGATGCCTAATCTGCTGGGAATCATGCTAATAGTGTCAATATATCTGCCGGGGAAAAGAGACAATCAAGGGCACTTAACTACTAGGGAAAACATACATCAAGGACACTTAACTGCCAGGAAAACATACATCAAGAGCACTTAACTGCCGGGAAAAACATACATCAAGGGTAGGTTAACTGCCGGTAATACATCTAACTGCCGAGAAAACTCTAACTATCGGGAAAACTCTAACTGATGGGGAAACTATAACTGCCGGGGAAAAACAACTTTGTAGGGCATTTAACTACCGGGAATTCACATATCTGCCGAGAAATGTTTTTCCCGGCAGCACTTTACCGGGCAGGCAATAAGTGCCGGGAAAACTAATTGCCGGCAGATAAATTGCCTTGCAATGCAGTTTTTCCTAGCAGTTGCATTGCCCTTAATACTATGCTATGGTGTAGTGCATGTCGCATAGGGGTTGTAGGTGCCCCTGAGCCATGATGAGATGATGCCGCGTCTCCATAGCTCATGCATGGTGCATTGACGCATTTGGTCCATTATGCGAACCAATCTTGCCTGTTGTCGTACGTGAGGGTCCTCCCCATTTGATTTGCATGGTGCATTCACCTCCATGCCACAAGCTTGCATCGGAAAATATTCGTATGGCGGTTGAGCCAATTCTGCCAGGTCATGACGAAGATGACTCATGGCTATACGAGCTACTTCCTGCAATGCCGTGGCCTTAGAGGTGCCACGTGCCTGGAAACCATATGGGACACTCCCTGTCACGCGCCTAGCAATGATGTTAGCCACCGCTAGGTACTCTTCCATTCCTGGCCCTCTGTCCCGCCGATAAATGGAGTAGGTCGGCTGATAAGTGAAGCTGGCCTTCCACAACATGGCTCGTAGTAGGGCCGGGTATCCGTCCACATCTTCAGCCTGGGTCTCCTTAACAAGATACTGACAACTCATCTAAAGACAAAAAGGGCAAGGTGAGTTAGTTTTGCAAATCAAACAGGAGTAAGGTGAGAAATGATACTAAGATGGATGGGGAATAAAAGATATCCTAACTTAACTTTTTCTCAAAACTAGTTTGGTAATTTGAAAATAATTTTAGACCAAAGGACTTGCTAAACTTAACGCCCATACTATCTCTAACCTACAACAAGATGGCTCGATACCAACGCTAGGGAGCCTTCCTAAGTTATTTCCGTAAGACCGAGGCATGCTCGTCCTTAAGGAGATAACTCAGGGTTCCCAGGTAAATGGATTCTAAGTTAATTCCATCTAAGTGAGAAGTCTTTACTGAACTAGAGCCCCGGTGATCATGTGTACCGCTCCTCCGCAAGCACTACATGATTATCGGTTCTCTAAACAATCGAAGACCACACTTAGTGAGTTAAAATAGAATCCACAAACAGCAAGCTTAGGATCATGTTGGCTCCCAAGATCAACGACCAACATGCCCCAAACTCACATAACGCATTGATCATATCCATACAACACTCATACATTCCTAGTTCAAAAGACATACAACATAATAGTTTAAGTCTACAACTATTACAAGAGGCCCGGTCGGCCAAATTCAAATAAGTTCTTAAAATAACAGCGGAAGCAAGTAAATAAACCAAAAGGTCCAGCATGGTATGCCCCATAACCCATCGGCAACCGATCGGGAGTTAAATGATAGGACTACTCGTTAGCGTCACCTAAATCGGCGCTAATAAGCTCATAAGGCTCACAATCCTCCTCACCTGAAATTGCAGTAACTGGATTGAGTACAAAGGTACTCGCAAGTCTTACACAAATAAAAATTAGTTATGCATAAAGATTGTTCCAAAGGATGGCTCATATTGGCTTAGTTTTGCGAAAGGACGCAACAATTTAACGACCTACACATACTAGTTTTCAATTGCCATTTTGTAAACAGATTTGAAATAGAAGTAAAGCATGTGAATAATTGATAAATTGAATAGCAAATGAATTCACAAACACCGTAGTGGCTGCCCACGATGATAAAACAAAAATGTATGAACATCCCATTCATACCAAACCAATAGTACCCACAAGTTTAAATACATAGTCTAACAATAGCAACCATATAACTCAAATGGTCGTCCATAACCGCGGACACGGCTATTCGAATAGATTTATACCCTGCAGGGGTGTACTACTTTACCCACACGACTTGACTAGCCCGTAAGCCTCCAGATGCCTCCGAAAATAGCACACTTCCTTAGGTATGCCGGCCGGGGAGAATCGAGATACGGTCATTTTCGGCAAGAAGACCCTATTGAGCTAAGTCCCCCATGTGAGATGGTTCCTTTCCTAGTACAAGCGTCTGATAGCACTTGCTAGGGGGCTGCCAAGTTGTATTGGAAATACCGATGTAATGAACACAAGGCAAATGGTGCGTCTCCTGCACACTATAGAAAATTACATCGGCTCCTAAGGAACATAGGATTTCACGGTCGCTATGTCCTTACACCACCATGAGACTTAACACAATAAAATCTCCCCCCTACTTAACCATACAGTACACATATCCCACGTGTGGTAGCATGAGTTTTACTTGAATCAAAGATGTTACCAAAGTTCGGTCCTTAATGGTCCGGACAAGACATCCACAAACCCAAATCGTGCACGAAAGCACCATCTCTAACAAGCACTTGACCAGACCCCACAACTCATTTAAGATGACAACATTTAGTTCTCAAAGACAGATACGAAGATCTGGAACAAAAAGAATATAAGAGTTTGAGTGTTTCCCATAATTGTTGTGTTATTCCCGACAATCAAACTACCGTTCTAGACTTGCATGGCTAAGCAACTCGAATAATATATAATTCACACAATCCTATCTTAAGCATGTGGTACTGGAGTTATTCAAGATTAGCCTCAATTAATAGAATATAACTATTCTACACAGCATAAAAATAGCGACATTAACAAAATAGCATGCAAGCAATTATCATTGCACTAACTTAACCAAAACTGGGATCAAATATGATGCAAAAGAAAGTTCAAATGATGCTTGCCTTGCTGGTATCTTAGCTACTCACTCTCAGAAGCGTAGGAGTCAATATCGATTACTCCAGAATCTAGAGAAATAACGATATCGATAAACACCGAGAAATACTTCAAAAATCAAATGCTCAAAAATGCATGATTTTTCTACAGTGCCTAGTGTGTGATTTTAGATGAACACAGGTGAAAGATTTATTCCAATTGGAGTTAGTGTGTAATAGTTATGGCCATTTGAAAATCAGATTTCAATATGTTCAAGTTTAAGTAATTTAATTATTTGGCCAAAATTTTTGGAGTAGTGGGGGATACAAGGATTATATGGATAACTAGGGAATATTTTTATAAGTCCAAAACATTCGGGTTTAACTCATTTGGAGCTTTTAAGAATTAGTCATGCGCTTTCCAAGTTAACAACCTTTTCCTATTGTAAAAATAATAGGTTTAAGGATCACTCTCCAAAATAATAATTTTTGCTACAGAGAAATGTTTGAAACCAGTTCCATAATAAAGTCCATCAAAAATGAAAATTATCAGAATTAGTTTCATCCATTTTGGAGTTGAGGAGAATTAGTTATGTAGTTTTGAAGTTATTCATATTTTTCAGTAGGTAATTTAATGGATTTCGAATTTCCTAAAGTATTTACCACTTTTCTTATCGAGCCACGTGCTAGCCGTAGTCGCTGACAAGCGGGACCGATGAATAGTGTGTTTCCTTATTTAACTCTGATTTTAATTCCTAAACTGACAGGTGGGACCTAGCATCATAGACACGGTCTAGTAGACTCAGTCCACCCGCGTGCGTTCACGGCACACAGTGCTTAAGACCATGGGCCCACTGGTCAGCCGCTGCAACGTTAAACTTAACGTCTCTGTTTTCTGTGTGTGGGGCCCGCATGTAAGTGACCTATTAGTGCGGCTATGACATCACTTAATGGCTAAACAAACATTAGTTGTTTAATGACCGAATCAGTGGACTAATGATGAAGCAACAGTGTTGTCAGGTGTCCAACAATGGTCCCGCCTCCTTGCTTGGCATCTCGCCGGCGATTCTAGCCACAGCGGCACGAGCTACGGCCAGCTACGGGCTCCTAATAGCCTTGCGCATCTAATGAGGGTGGTCTCGTCGGCTGAGCCTTCCTAGAACGGCGGTGTGCCGGAGTTAAACGGTGCACAACTTTGGCCAAAGTACATGCAGCAATATGAGCTCTGTAGGGACTACTAGGGTGCTACCTAAAGCTTGGGAAGAGGCCGAGGTGGTCGGAGCTTGGCCGGCGTCGAAGGTGTCCACTGCGGAGCTTGCGGTTCACGCGGAGAGGTCGACTAGAGCAAAGCGAGGAGAAGTGAATGGTCAGGATAGCTCTAGTGAAGTCCAGAGATGGTGTACAAGCAAAGAATCGGCTAAAAGCTTACCACACCGGAGATGGGGAAGATGACTAAGGTTTTGGCCGAAAATAAAACAAACTCCGAATCCTCGAGCTCCTGTCATGCCAAGGCAAAATTAGTTGAGGGGAAAAGCTCAGCAGGTTAAGGCATACAAGGTGACGCGTGAGATTAAGGATAAGCTCACCCGGAAACTAGGAATGGCACAACGGTGTCCATGGGGGCGTGTTCCGGAGCTGAAGAAGACACGAAGATGGTCCAAGCGCTACAAGCAAGGACATGAGCTGGGTTCAGCCAAAATGGATACGGCATTGAACAAGGAGCAGAGAGGGACCACGCGGTTGAAGCTCACCGGAGTAGAGAGCGAAGGAGAGCCTCTTCTTCCTCAGCCACCGAGAGGAAGAATGAGTTGAAACGAGGTGAAGGAGGGGTATTATCCCCGGAGATTGATCGAGTGGGCGGCGTCAATCGGCGGCGCCGGGGTTGGCCAAATTGGGCGGTGGATTGATGCCGTGACGAGCTAGGCAGAGCATGGCCACGACGTGGCGTCGCTGCTCTATGTGCGCACCAGCGGGGGTTGAAGACGGAGCTGACAAGTGGGGGCCACCGCGTTAGAGACTTACAGCACGCGCGAGTTCAAGAGAAGAGGGAGGTCGAGGGCCGTTGGATCACGATCGAGGTGGTCGTGGACCGTTGGATCTCCATCGAACGGTCAACCGAGAGAAGGGGTGGTCGCAGACCATTGGATTTTGATCGAATGGCTCACGCTTGGTCCGGTTAGTTGATTTGGTCGAGTCGACTCGCCGAGTCCGACTCGAGCTAGCCCGAGGATCAGTGTAGGCTGTTAGGGTTTGACCGATTTAAATTCAAACCATTCCAATTTGACCAGGCTAGTAAAAATAAGAATAAAATTCCTAAAAATCCAAAATAATTCAGAGGTGTTCCTAGGAAGGTGTAGTGTCCATAAAAAATATTAAACCCTACTGTTCAAGATAAATTTTGTTCAGTTTAAATCCAAACCCGAGATAGGTTATTGGATCACATTTGAATTTTGTGAGAGTTAAAACCTTTCCCAAAAATTTGGGAAAAATTATTTTAATTCTTGATAATTAATGCAGTATTTGTATAAATTATTTCCAGAGGAACTTTTGTAGCATTTGTTTTAGTTTTCTTTTGATGTTCATTTCTTTATGTGTAGGTTCAAGACTTGAACAAGATTTTCCAAGTGCAATATCTTATGCAATGCTTGAAAACGATGATGCATGCTCATGAGATGTAAAGTAAACCTCTTTATTAAATTGAGGACGTGACATTATAGGCCCACCTTCTGATTGCTTGATTGATCTTAGGCCCAGGAGATTAACTCGAGGCCTCAGAAAAGTTTAGCTTATCTATTAATAAGCAAATAAAGATATACCCGAATAATTGACTAGTTAACAATCCTTGTCAATGTTGCCTGAGGATTTGGATGAGCATGCCGCTAGACTTTTGGACTTTATACATATTATGCTTCCATTGTTCAATTCGCTACATCGGATACTTGAGCTTTTTTTAGCGGTCGGTCCTTATGATGTAAAGTTGTAATCGCTTAAGTTATGTATCATATTTGTTTCATTTTATATGTATGGATGTGTATGCCAACGTTGTGGATGTGTGTACTAGCAACTGATCATGGGACTAGTACGATACACATACAAGGGCTTCGAGTATTGAAAGCCCGTGGTGCAACAAATAGCTCATGGTATATATGCACAATCTTTATATTTGCTAATTGGAGGCACTCCTAGAAACCTCCACATTAATCTTAGAAAGGTAAAAAGTTAGAAATTCCCACGTTAATCATCGAAAAGGAAAACATCTCAAACATTAACCTTTTAGAGAGAAGCACATAAATACCGTAGTACATACGTTGATTGAGATAAGTACATACGTTGATAGAGACAGTTTGGAGTCGCTGCTGCCTGTGCATGTGCTGTAGGAAAGAACCAAATTTTTTCTCAATGTATTAGCTTTCTATGCATACACGCATAACGGACTCCCTCTAACATGATAGAGACAAGTACATACGTTGATAGAGACAAGTACATACGTTGATAGAGACAGAGTTTGGAGTCGCTGCTGCCTGTGCATATGCTGTAGGAAAGAATCAAATTATTTCTCAATGTATTAGCTTTCTATGCATACACGCATACCGGACTCTCTCTAACTTGAATTCAAGCATGATTGGCACAGTGGCAGAATCGGCAGAATGCTATCTATTCCATCTTTTACATTTTAAACTTTGTTAGCAATTCCAAATTTGCTATAAATTTATAATCTGAATAAATAAGAACTTTAAATTCGGAATCAAGATGGTAAAGATATTTTTGAGCGAAAAATGGTAAAAATATATTATGCGTGGTATATGGTATTCAAATATATGTACATAAATTCAACTCCTCCAGAAAACCCATGTTGACTTTATGAGAGATAAAGCCTATAAATTACAACATTGATTTGTAAAAGTAAAAAATATCTATATTAATATATAAAAGAAACTTATAGACTAGAGGTCCCAATACACGTGCATAGAAGCCATGTTCCATAAGGAATAGAAGAAGTCGAGAAGAAAGTAGAGATCAAATTTGGCTTGATGCACACATGCACCAATTTGTGCACTCGAGCAAGTTCTCAAGCAAAACCGATACAATTACATATTAGTGGCCGCACATGAAAAGATTAAGCAGTCAAAGCCATCGCGTTGTATACACTGTTGTTGTGGAAATAAATGAACATCCGCTTGATTTATAGTTAATTCTGTAATTAAAAATAATCACAGCAATAATGCAAAAAAGATTAATCCCCGATAACTTGGTTGAGTTTGAAACAAGTCTGAACACTACCTCACAAACTTTTATATCATCAAAGAACTACGAGTAAAATGAAGAAATATATTATAAAAATTACTAGGCGTGCATGCGCACGGTTTGATGACTAGTACTGGCTAACCGCCGTTTACTTGATTAATCAGTTCATGGGACTCGTCGAACAGGATGTAACTCACACATATATATGAATCTCTGAATGCTTGCGTGCTAGTACTAGTATAGTTTGTTTGAGCGAATATAAGGTAGGTAGGTAGCTGCGCTATAGATAGCACCAATTCACGTACACCACCTCAACTAACTATCTCTATCTATATGTCTCCCTTGACAAAATGACACAGACAACAGACGGACAAATATTGACAACTGATCGAAGCTGAATGCATGCCTACTAATCACTATAAATACCATCGTGCTGATCAGGCGAACCAATTCAAGCTAGCAGCTACGTACCTGAAAGTCGCTTGTTGAGCTAATTAAGCATGAGCACGAGCATGGCAGCCAGTGCCCTCGGCCTCGCCTCCTTGGCCGTCCTTGTCCTCCTGGCGCTCGCCCCCCTCGCTGGCGCGATCCCGACATGCTCCAGGACATCTGCGTCGCCGATTACAAATCCCTCCAGGGCCGTAAGTAGCGAGACGATTCTGATCTGATCGCGCTATATCATTAAATCTCTCAATTAACTACTTAACTTCTTTTTTACTTGTTCATCAACACGGTTTCTAATAAACAGATTTGACGATTACTTATTTTTATTGTATGTTAGCAAGATTTGATAAAACTATAATGCTATGAAAGTTTTTTTCCAGATCAACTTACTAATATCACTTCCATATAAAACATCGAAATATAGTTTTTTGTAAATATTAGTGGTCAAAGTTATAAGAGTTCGTCTATACCTATTCTAAAACGACGTCTATTTGAGAACCGAGTAACTCCCTCATGGAATATCATGCTCGCTTATTAATTTGCACGGATGCTCGCAGCATTGCGGCTGAACGGGTTCCCGTGCAAGAGGCCGGAGAACGTGACGGTGAACGACTTCTTCTTCGACGGGCTGACGACGGAGAACACCACCAGAAGCGCAGCGGAGTCGCCGGCGAACACCACCAGAAGCGCCGCGGGGTCGTCGGTTGTGGTGACGACGGCGGCGGACGTGGACAAGCTCCCGGGGCTCAATACCCTGGGTGTGTCCATGGCGCGGATCGACTACGCGCCGGGGGGGCTGAACCCGCCGCACACCCACCCGCGCGCTACGGAGATCGTCTTCGTGCTCGAGGGCTCCCTCGACGTCGGCTTCGTCACCACGGCCAACAGGCTCTTCGCCCGCACCGTCCGCAAGGGCGAGGTGTTCGTCTTCCCCCGCGGCCTCCTCCACTTCCAGAAGAACAGCTGCGCCAACTCGGCCGCCGTCGCCATCGCGGCGTTCAGCAGCCAGACGCAGGGCACGCTGTCCGTCGCCGACGCGCTCTTCGGCGCCACGCCGCCACTGCAGGCCGACGTGCTTGCCCGGACGTTCCAGATCGACAGCGGCCTCGTCGACTCCATCAAGTCCAAGTTCCCACCCAATTAAGCAGCACATGCATGCATCCATGCTCTATTTCATTGTTACTCCGACCTCCGTTGGTTCCTTCGTTTGTATTTTGCTCCGTCTCGTCTTAAGTTGGTGTGATCACGCATCAACTACTTGATTGTTATTGCTCCTACGTACCTCGATCGTGCATCAACTACTCGTGATATGTTTGATGTTTTAATTACACATGCAGTAAACAACAGACAAGCTTATCTATTATATGTTTTGTCCTTAACAATGTGAATACGTGATATCTATCTGTTACTGATACTAAGATAACAACGACGTTTCACGCATTATTCTGAGGAAAAAGAAGAGAAAAATGCAAACCGCTTATTTAATTGTGAAGATTAATTAATGGGATAATTAGATAAATGCCACTACAACCGTCCCTAGTTTGAGAAATGACACTACAATCGTAGGGCTCCGTAAAGTGCCACCGCAATCATGGGGAATGGTGCCGCTAGAGGAGGGGGAAGGAGCGGAGGCAGTGGTCCTAGAAATATGTCATTATCATGTGAGGTGTTACTACTACAGAAAAGGTCTTTATAAACGGTTTAAAAACATCATTATAGATGGTTTCGTGAGCTGTTTGAGTTTATAGGTCAGTAATAACATGAGATCATCACAGACAGTTTTTGAACCGTCTATAATGCAGACTATCACAGATAGTTATTAACTCAAAACCGTATATGATAGTTCACTATCACAGACCGTTTTGATGAGGTCATCACAGACGGTTTTCGAACCGTCTGTGATACAGACTATCACAGATGGTTATTAACTCAAAATCGTCTGTGATAGTCAACTATCACAGACGGTTTGTAGATATGCTTGATGTCTTAATTACACATGCAGTAAACAACAGATAAGATTATATATTATATGTTTTGCCCTTAACAATGTGTATACGTGATATCTACCTGCTACTGATAGTAAGATAGCAACCATGTTCCCTCTAAGAGGCTAGAAATTCACGCATTATTCTGAGGAAAAAGAAAAAAATGCAACCGCTTATTTAATTGTAAAGATTAATTAATGGAATAATTAGATAAATGCCACTACAACCGTCCCTAGTTTGAGAAATGACACTACAATCGTAGGGCTTGGTAAAGTGCCACCGCAATCATGGGGAATGGTGCCGCCAGAGGAGGAGGGGAAGGAGCGGAGGCAGTGGTCCTAGAAATATGTCATTATCATGTGAGGTGGTACTACTACAGAAAAGGTCTTTATAAACGGTTCAAAAACATCATTATAGATGGTTTCGTGAGCCGTTTGAGTTTATAGGTCAGTAATAACATGAGATCATCACAGACGGTTATTAACTCAAAACCGTATGTGATAGTTCACTATCACAGACGGTTTCATGAGGTCATCACAGACGGTTTTCGAACCGACGTCTGTGATGCAGACTATCACAGATGGTTATTAACTCAAAACCATCTGTGATAGTCAACTATCACAGACGGTTTGTAGATGAAACTGTCTGTGATAGTTGATGTATCACAGACGGTATGTCCTAAGGACCATCTGTGTAATTTTTTTGTATTGCTATATCTATTTCTGTTTGTTGGCTAGCCTCAGGAAATGCTAGCCATGCCTGAAACAATCTGAAACACAAGTACATGTATACATCCAATTCACATGCATTTCAGAAACAAGTACATCCAATTCACATTCATTTCAGAAAACAAGCACATGATCCAATTCACATTCATTTCAGAAACAAGCGCATCCAATTCACAAATAAATTAAATAAAATTAACCATTCATGTACATTTACACACATGTACCATTAAGTTCAATATTATCCCAATCAATTTCAATCTACATTGTGGAACTTCCCATCTGGATTTATGACCTCACGGTTCAAGAATACCGCAAACTGTCATCGAATGTTTATGAGCTGGCTTTGTTCTAATGCAGTTGTATCGATGCTCACAACCTGTCGCTACGAAGATTAAATTCGTGCATATATTAATTGATAAGTTTGAAATAATTATTGTAATATTGACAAACCTGAGGATCATTGGTGGCACTGCAAAAATAGAATTGGTTAGTTCAAGAGGTGTTATTATGAAGTGTTATATAGGATTAATGTGTAGTAGCGAATACCGAGAAATTTAGATCGTGTCGCAAAATCCTTCCCTTGCAATTCCCTCAAAGTATACGGCGAACGACCTACGTGTTTCTAAGAAATTAGCCATGGCCATTGCAAAGGAAGGAAAGATTACAATAGAGTTATCTATGGAGGAAATGTGTTTACCCGTTGATTAATTGTCGGACAATTGTGAAGTCGTGTGCGGCCCTCTTTAGGGAATCTAGTTGTATTACCCTGTTCTGTTTTGGTATAATTACAATTAGAATCCAGTGGAACCTATACAGGTATATCGTCATGGTCATTAAACCTAAGTTTGTGTTGCTTATAAAGTACAAATCAACATATAACCACTAGTGTAGCAGTTACTCCTGGTTGTAGTATAAAAGTATGAATTCGTTGTTGCGGATATATATGTGTGTGTGTGTGTGTGAACCCGCGTAATTAACCTAAGCTAAGCAATAGTAATCGGTAATTAGCGTAAGTAAAAAAAAATCCATTAAACCAATACCAAAGCATAATCTCAGTCAATTATCAATCACATAATTAACACTGTGGACATTATAATTTGTGGAAACATCATTTCACAACACCAAAGTTTATATAAAGGTTACAACCTTAAAGGCTTTACAACAGTCCATTTACAAAGTGGAATTACAATATTACAACCCAACACTTGTTACAGGATTAATTTTACAACTCATTTATAATATAAATTAAAATAATTAATTAAATTGCAAATTAATAATCTTGCATTCATACCACTAAAGCCCTCCTTGTCATCTCATCCAGTCATCCCCCACCTTCCCTTTTTCGTGCAACCAAAAGCTTAGAAAGTATTTAGCGAAAACCGAAAGCAGAAATTATTAATTAGAATGAAGAGAGATTGCCGTCAATTTCCCCGAAGTCTAGAAGGATTCCCTTATTACCCTAGGTCAACCAGTCCCTCGATCACCAAGGTACCCTGACCAATTAGAGTTAGTCGGCCCTTGATAATTAAGATATCTAGGCCAACCTAAGTGAATAGACACCTTTTACTTCCGAGGGTCTCATCATGCGGCATCATTAAAGCCCAACACCCACTTTCTTTCAGTTTGCTTCAATAGTAGTAGAATCCTACAGTGCATCTCCCCTTTAATTCCACCCTCTGTTCAAAACATCATTGGGTATATCGAACCCAACACCTGCATTGTATCAACTTATCCCTACCGCAGGAAACCCAAAGTATGGTAGCCAAATCACCCCTTGCACCAATAGTTTTAGCTCATATAGTTCACAGTGGAAGGCAGAAATGGATAGGAACATGGTAAATGGGAATAGGATCCTTGTAAAAGGAAATTACACAGGAAAAAGATAAGAACAACTGAAGCCCTCTCTCTTAAGATCCCAATCCAGCCAAGGCCATTTCTCACTCTCAACACATTCAGCCACACTTCACAGCTGAAAGAGAGAAAGAGCAAGCCAGGAGCTCCCTCAACACTGCCACAGCTTGCAGCCAACACCAAGGCACCGAAGGGAAGGGGAAGGCAAAAGGGACAAGAAGAGCACCGGCGCGCGGTCATCACCACTACGGCGATGACCAGCACCGCCGACACTACCATCCCAGTCCCAATTGAACCCAACAAGGTAGCCAACTTTCCCTTCCCACCATTGTTTTACCCAACCAGTAATACATCAGGTTGAGCCATCAAAATACATGCATTAATCACCATTTCACCACAGCTATCCTTCTTGCACATCCAAAGATCCCCATTTAAATTAGCCCCTATAACTCTAGCTGTTAGTAGCATCAAGAAATAGCTCCCAGTTCTTTGCATCACAGAGCTAGGGGAGGAAGCAGGGAGTAGAGATGAAAGGGGGGTGGTACTTCAATGCAAACCGTGGCCAAATCTCAACCACCATCGTCATACATGTGCATCAACCAAACATCAAATCAACTCAAGTAAAATGAATCAACCCAAACCTGAAAATCTGAAATAAAAGAAGTTGCATTAGGGGAGGAAGGGAACCAGGGCGGGCATGGCTGAGTTGGAGGTGAGGCCAGGCGAGAGCAAGCCAGAGGGGCGCAGGGTGGAGCCGAGGCTCCGACGGCCAGCTTGGCCATCAAGAGGGGCGCAAGGTGCAACCGAGGCTCCGATGGCTGGTGGCCAGATGGCCGAGCCGACCGAGCAGCACGTAGAGGCGGCCTGAGCCAAAGGCATAGTCGAGTGCCAGCGCTGGCCACCACACACAACATTGGCACTAGCAAGGTGCATTAATTAGTTCATCACAAACATAACACTTAGTATACCATATTTAGCTCATAAGTCATAACTCACAAGTCAACATACATAAAACTTAGTTCATCACATACATAAAACGTAGTTCACACTTAGCTCATCACACCTAGTTCATTCATGACATACATAGTTCAATAATGCCAAGAATCCAAGATATCATGTCTTAACAAGTAGCTGGCCAGCAGCATCTCGCCATGTCTTTACAAGCCTCCAACTTCGGCCCTGGAAAATACATGAGAAGCATCAGATGTCATCTTTTCCTTCTTATTTTACTGTTATGCAAAAGATATAGCAAAGATAATAGGACAGTTAAAGTATCATATTAAATGCATGGAAGTTTTGGCAAATCTATCATACAAAAAAAACTATCTCCATTGTTGTAGATAAAATTGATCGGTTACAGCCTAGAGGCTTTGTCTAGATTGAATTACACGATTCCAGATGATGAAGAAACCCAATAGGGTAACATGGTCAAGTCATTTGCTTTGGTGTTTGTTTCTTCAGGCACAAATGCTATATTGTTGAGCTGTTTTTTATGCAGATGAAAATAAAGTTAATGGTTCAAATTCATGTATATACTCGATAAATGCAAGGCTGAAGAAATTCTCGGATTGGCTTTTGGATATCATAGCAATGGGTTGTCTAGATGCATTCTTCCCTGTTGCAACACGCATCTCCTTGCAGGCCACTGAGGTATCGAGCAATGAGTATGAACCTTCAGAGAAAGATGTGATCTTTGCTGAAGGAGTAACACAAGGGAATGGGTTGGCTTTCACTGAGTTCACATGCATTGATAAATGTCAAGTTACATGTGCACCTGTGTGGACTTACAGTCACACATTCACAACATATACAACGTAGTTGGTTGAAGGTAATCTTCACAAAAATGGCAATAAGCAAAGGGCAAAAGGTACAACTATGTTTTTTCTTGGAGGAAGACATCTACAAATCATAGTAGGGAAAATTATCAGGTAAATGAGCATTCAATAAAGTGCTCAATGACATTAAAAGTCAAAAGAGGATCTGTTGAAGAGCTAAACCTGGATTTGGAGAAATATTGGTAGGATTATCAACCATCTGAGGGGCACAAAATCTACAAATAATCAAACATATTAGATGATTTTCAGCTAGTTGAAGTTCATTTTACTAAACTTAACTCTTGGAAGAAAGGGGCTCCTCCGGCCCTGGACACGTCGTCCAAAAATTTTCATCCGTCCGATCTCGCTCTCGGCCGCTCCGGAACGTCCGATTCGCGCTCGGGCGCTTCGTGGGCACGTGCGGCCTCGCGCGAGCCACGTCGCCTCGCCAGTGCGTCTTCTTTGCGAGTCTTCCTCTCGCCTCGCTTCTCGCTTATCTCTATCCCCCTTTTTCACCGGCCCCGCATCTGCTCTCCATCGTCCCTCTCGGCCAGCGCCTCTCTCCCCGGTCACAGCGTCGGTGCTTCCCCACCTGTCCGTTTCCCTCCCCGGCCACCGCCTCTCGGCCAGCACCTCCCTCCGTCATCCCTCTCAGCCAGCGCCTCCCTCCCCGGCCGCCGCGTTGGTGCTTCCCCACCCGTCCGTCTCCCACCCCGGCCACTGCCTCGGCGCCCTCTCCTTTTTCCCTCCATCACGCTTCTCGGCAAGCACCGCCGCTCCCCTCTGTCGCCCCTCTCGGCCAACGCCGCCACTTCCTCCCTCTTCTCCCCTGCAACCCCCTCGATCTCCCTCCCCGGCCGCTACGTCGGTGCTTCCCCACCCGTCCATCTCCCTCCCCGGCCACCACCTCGGCGCCCTCTCCTTTTCCCCTCCATCGCTCGTCCATCCCCCCTTTTCCCCTCCCTCGCCCTTCTCCACCGGCATCGCTGCTCACTCCCTCTTCCTCCCATGCCACCTACTCAATCTTCCTACCTGACCGCCGCCTCGGTGCCTCCCCTCATGTCCACCCCCTATGGCGACTTCCTTTCAGGGGATGACGAGCAAGTACATGGCCTGCGACAAGATGGTGTGCCTGGTCGACAAGCTCACCGTCGACAACCGGGTCTACCACAAGGTCTACTTTAGGTACAACTCCTTTGAAGGAGTGCTCTACTGCAAAACTCACTTTGATCCGTTGTTCAAAAGGACTAAATCTGTTAAATTGGTTTACTTCTATAGCTATGGTTATTCATGACGCAGATCCTCTACAGGAACAGTAAGAACCCGAACTACTAAGCAATTTTTAGATCCTAGATGTGATTATCTTATTGATTAGGTTTGCTATCATATTTTCTTTTGGATATAGATTGTGCATAACACATCTATTTTGTCAATATAAGTAAGCAAATACCTACCTAAGTTGACAGTGTCTTCAAATTCCTAACCAATATCTTTTATTAATGCCATATCTTATATTGGTTGAAAAAAAATTAACTGGCACTAACAAGAGTGTTACATTTGTAATGGGACAACCACAAAGTTACTGAACAAACATTGGGCAAACGCACCATAGTACAGTTTTCATTTCTATGAATTATTGCTGGATCACATATGGGTTTTTAATGAACTATGGCAGGCTTTGGAGACAATGTTAAGGCATTAAAAAGTTTTAAACCTTTTTTCACCTAAAATATATACGTACCATGTCCATCACCTTAAGTTTTCCTTGATTCGATAATTTTTTTTCGCATTCATCTGTTCTTAATATTTAAAGCTTGGCTAACCATGCTAAGTCTTTATTTAGCTTTTTCCTTCTATCCTGTCTTATATTGCTTTGCATATATTTATGGTCCTATGCTATGAATGCTCCAAATTAATGCTATTCATGGAGCTTTAATGTTGCAATTCTATCTAACTTTCTTCACATGCACGTTATAGGGTTAGGACTAACACTGATATCATTATATATAAGGTTGTCGCCAGCTATTTTGTTTTTTTCTGAATTAACAATCACTAATTGTTTCCTCAGGTTACATGGAGATCTCATTTATAGTGATGTTGTGACATTAAAAGAAAACAAATGCGGCATCACAGGAAGTTCCAAGTCTTTTCATGTCAACAATAGCAATGGAAGAAATTTGGATCCAAGACCTTCAGAACAAACTCAGGAAGCCAACACTCTAATCGGTTTGCTACAAAAAAAACAGGTTTAAAACAGATTTTTAGTTACTCTGAAGTGTATCTGTAGTGCGTTATAGTTCTCAATAATAACATGTAAGATTAAATATGACTATCCCGGTAGAACGAACAATACCATGTAAGGCTATGTTGTCAAAACTGACATGTAAGACTACATGCTACTGTCCTGGTAGAAGCTCTTAATCCCTAATTTACTACATCCTCTGAAATGTAGAAATATGCACCGCTTTGATACTTACAAACTGTTAGCAACCTACAAACTGCACATTAATTATAAGTTTGTCAGCCTACAGTTGCTAGATTCTTTTATGTTCTACCAAAGTTATTCGTTTATTCCAATCACTCCTGCTGTTTAGCTAACATGGTAAATTACCTAAACTTAAATGCTTGATCGTGTCTTAAGTACTTTACAGGAAAAAGGGTTGCTTCTTGACGGTGAATCAGCGGACGCATGTCATGGAAAGAATTCCTATCGCTACTGATGTTTATTTTCCTTTCAGAATGATATCGATAGATAGATAGCATCGTGTGTCATAAATCAGCAACCAAAAAAAAAGTTGCTTCGTGACAATTATGAATTTGCAATGAGCATGCAGCTGAGGCCAACATCTTATGTCATGGTTACTTAGCTATAAAATTACCTGAGCATTTCTTTTTAGGTTACAGAGGATATGAATCATTCAGTTTTTTTGTATTACCAAGTTGATATAGCTTATTCTTTTATACCTTGTGTTGAGATAGATGTTGTGATGGTCTCTGTTTTGATTTATATTGAATAATTACATGTTGTTTAGATTATTTATCGTTCAGTTTCTGTGCATTACTAGCTTGATATATCTTATTCTTTTGCACCTTGTGTTGAGATAGATGTTGTGATGGTCTCTGTTTTGATTGTTGCTGAATGCTTACAGGTTGTTGAGATAATTGCTCAGTACTTTGATGCGTGTGTGCAGATTAGCATGACTGATAGCAAACTTTCCTACATCTAGAACTGGAGCATATCCAAAGAGTGCACAGGAACTCTCACGGTAATACGCTTAATTTCCTAGGGATTTGCTCATAATGTTTAGGATTCGAGTCTATTAGAGGCAGCAGTGCAATAGATAGATTTGTGAAAGATATTTGGAGTATATAACATGTTTAAAGATTTTCATTGAGCATGTGGCTATAAAAGCCAAAGCCAACATCTTCTGCAACAGTTTCGAAGCTGATTTGAAATCTGATTTTGTGTCTTTTCTGTTACTCCATTTGAACACGTGTGATGCCCTTTTAGTACATAACAATAAATTTTATCTATTAGGATGGATTATGTATTTTCCTTTACCACTAACAAGCAAGCATTCATAACCATACACCAGAATCATAGGAGGTATGTTCCTATCTGAGGTTTTCAGCCATTCGGTTAAATATTTTATCCTTCTCGCATAATTTGACAGCTACTCGGTATTCTATTTTTTTACGGATTACTAATATATATGATTCGTTTATAGATGAAAGTACATCGTCTCTCTGAACAGTAGCAGCGTGGCACCTACACGCACGGTTTATACTTCGACATTCACTTTGTCCAAGCACAGCTTTCTTTGTTCTTTTTGTTTTCCCCGTATTTATTTCATCCTTTCATCTGTTTTTTTACCAGTTTGTATCCTTTAGTGTCGCTTTTGTTGCCGTACCTGTTACATATCCTTTAGTGTCTATTTTGTTGTCGTACCTATTACATGCTGCTATATAATTGTTTGTATACATATTCCGTTACCGTAACTGCTGTATCTATCACTTATTACGAATACATGCACACTTCCATTACATATTTAGTTTATCTCTCTTGTGTGTCCTTCTATAACCTACCGCAACATAAAGTATCTCGGTTTGGGTCTCAGGATCTGTTTCTTTATTTGTGGTAGATGATACCGATAGCAAATAGAGGGGTTCAACAAATCTCGCTTGATAGCCTCCTATTAGGCAACATCATATGCGGTCGCTGGCCACCCTCCCCCAAGTAAGCTCCTCTTCCTCTTTGCTATTTTTTTGCTCTGAGGTTATCTAATTGGGTTTGGGTCTCAGGATCTATTTCTTTATTTGTGGCAGATGATACCGATAGCAAATAGAGGGATTCAACAAATCTCGCTTCATAGCCTCCTGTTAGGCAACATCATATGGCATGAATCAACAAAAAAAACTTAGCTTCTTGGCATAAGATCAGAAGACGCATGTTGTGGAAAGAAATTGCTTGACCCCACGCTCATGTTATTTCTCCTTAATTATATGTGGATGACAATTACTGAATGTTACCACATCCTCCTTTATCGCAGGTATGACGTCTGTTTCGTTGAAAAATCAAGCAGCATGTTCTGCATGTGGCTTTCTATAGGTATCAAGCTTCCCTTTCGTATATCTATGTTATTCAGGCCACTGATCCATAGGTAATACTGAACCATTCTAGCATACAGATTCTACCACCCATTTTGCTCTTTGTCTATCTATGTTATTCAGCATACATAGTTCAATGTGATTTTATTTTACAGCCTACAGAAGCGGACCTAATAGTCCATTGCTCCAAAACTTCAGGGGCAGCCGCAACAGCGATCAAGCTTTGGTCTCTTCCAACCAAGAGGTTCAGTCTACCCATCCCTACTCTTACAAGTACTTGCATATCATTTCACTTGCTTTTCTTCTTCTTTTTTTTTTGTCAGTATTGACACTTCAACCTACGTTTAGTGCACCCACTAGAATAAAAAAAATCCACTAAGAAACCTAGGCAGTGATGATAGCACTCTAACCAAAGGAAAGCACAGAGCAGGAATGCTAACCCTAAACTATCAGAGAACATAGAGCTCCCATCCAATATATATCTCAGGCATTGCATCTGATATACGTTCCATGACATTTCTATGTAGGTGCCTTCGTCATGATACACTGGAACTAATGCCTTTCTGACAATGCCTTTTATTGCTATGTATGTATTTCTCTACTGTCGTTTTACTACTCCCCTTAGTGTACAGAGAGAATTCTCAGCTGCTCATGCAATTTCGGTTTTTTTTTTTTGTGTGCGAAATGGGCGAAATTTCAGTGATTTCGGATGAAATTTTGATCAAACGATTTGAACAAATTTGAATTTTAAATTTTTTTAAAAAATGAAAAACTCCAACCAAAGTGATTCAAACCCGAGCTCGAGCGGACAACACACCGGTCGCCACTAGGCTATCTGCATGTTTGTGGTTATATACTGCTTTTACTCTCTTTGACCCTCCAAATTCCCTAAAAATTCAAACAAAACGAAAATTTTTGAACGAAATCAATTCCTTTCGGATGGGAACGAAATGGACGAAATTTCGGATATTTCGGCAAAATTTCGCTGAAATTGTGAACCCTGCTGGTACCTATTGTCTGATGCTACTATGTGAATATATATATATGTTAGCCTACATATATGTTTTTGGTGCTTTAGTGCTTATGTTTATTTTCTAATAATCTATGTATGCATGTTTATTGTGATGCCCACTCCATAACACATGCTCCGTTAGTCTATATCGAGTATTTTTCTATCTTATGCACGCTTACTTAAATATTGCTCTCTAGCTTAGATGTGCTTTTGACAAAGTGTACCAAATAAGAGGACATATTCAACGGTGCTATTGCCGTCTTTGCTATCTCTATAGATCAAGAGTCCGCTAGTGAGTGCCTATATGCAATGCTTATTAGTCTTGGCCAAGCAAATCATCACCATGGCCCATGTAGACCAATAACACCGTGCCATTTTAGCCTTGGCCAAGCAAATCATCCCGGACAACACCGCTTTCAGAATTAAACATACAACAACAAAGAACACTCCTAAAAGCTTTCAGAATTAAACATGCAACAACAAAGAACACTCCTTCAAGTATTTTATTTTGTGTCAGACATTTCAATTGGTCACTAGCAAGCCTGGATCCATAGGTTCTTCCTTCAAGTACTTTTATTTCTATCAGAAAATTCTATTTAGTTCTAGCAACAACTTTTTCTTACCAAAAGCCTTTCCCTGTCGTTAAAAACATGTGAATTCATTGTCTGATGCAGTACAGGAAATGTCCCTGCATCGCACCCTGTTCGCAGAAGCCTCTTTTCTGATCACGCACCTATAGACCTGACCATAGACATAGAGGTACATCTACGAGCTATCTTTAATTGATGCTGTTCTTAGACTATAAAGTTCCATATTTACGGCCCCACTTACACATGTTTATCTACCAGGTCTCTAAACTTCCTGTAACTATTTCATGCTTTACGCTACGTTTTCCTCATTATAACAGAATACTGACATGTAGCTGGTCACATGGATCTACCAAACTTATATGCATAGATAGCAAACAAAAAAAAACTAACGGAAAAAAAAAACGTTCCACCCCCACATGTGTAGTTCTTCTAACTTCGTTATGTTCAAAACTTCTTTTCCCTCTTAGTTAGATACAACAGAATATCGTTTTGCTTATATCTCTTTACAGATACCTGTTACATCTATAGTGTCTGCATCTATAGAATACAGCGTCACGACCTGACAAGGCTACTTTATCACCTCTTAGCGATCTACAGAAATTCCCGTACAAAAAGTATGTTGACCCATAGATTATGTCTTATACCATACCGAACGATGCTTACATTAACCTATCTAATTTCAGCAACCATAACATTACATCTTATTTCACTTCACAGATCTGCATCACCTCCGAGGCTCCAACCCAATCTATATCAAGTCCACTCACTAGGAAGACCAGGTCATCCAAAAAAAGAACATGGAATGATCAAAACCGCTTCTTAATCAAACCCATTTTGATGTATGGTACGCTAGACACCGCCCAACCTTAGGTAAACATCATGTTCTATGATCTTTACTGGAAAATGTTGGATACATGTTTACTTGCTACTATCTGTCGCTATTTTGTGTTATATCACTCCTTTTGGTTGTGCTGATGCTCCTGTAAGGCCCTGTTTCATAGATATTCTGATATCAACTAGATCCATCAACGCTATCACCTTATTAATAGCCGCGCTTTAGAATCTTATTCCTGGCTTTTTAAGCTATAATATACGCATTTCTGTTGTGTTATTTCTCATGAGAATATATCTTGCCTTCCATACTATCGTTGATGACCAGCCTTTATGCTTTTTATCAACCATCGCTACTCACCAGCTTGCTATCAATACCACTCTTCCTACATGATCTAAACCTGATTGTTTCACGTAAATAGGTAGCGAAAGAAAGTAAAATTGACGCCCTTACTTCCATGCTCATACCAAGCAAAAACATACAAAAACGACTAGCCATTAACACCCTAAAAAACAAAAAAACTTTTTACTCAATCGCGCCTGCCATTTGGCACGAGTTATCTTCTAGTTTATATAATAGACAAGACCAATACGTAACATCAAGTACTCCAACAAGTGAATGTAATTTCCACACTAACCATGATTCTACAATTCTAAAGTAAGTGATATGGAGATTTACCTAGTGATTGGTCATTCATCCATATCCTCCAACACGTGCTCCTCCAAATCATCCATATCCTCGTGCTCCTGCAACTACAAGTTATTGTTCAATGAGTATCATTTATCAAGGTGACATTAAATTAAGCCAATGAGCTAGATAGTTAGGTAAAAAAACAGCAAACCATTGCCAAGCTTGCAAAGCATTGCTCAATGCCCTCCATGTCCATCTCAGTGGGGATAGATCCACCAATATCTCCACCTTTCTGTTAAAAGATTAATTATGCTCAAAGATTTCCTCACATACTACACATAAACCAATCAAACACAAGTGTAGAACTCAATATTACCTTTTCGAGACGTTGTAGTCCAATCTTTGGTACAAATCAAAGCTTGCACGACTTTAGGATCAAGGCGATTGTGAAATGGATTGACAACACGTTTACCAGCACTAAAAGCTGACTCCGAAGCAACAGTCGACACTTGAATAGATAAAACATCACATGCAAGTTGGGAGAGAATAGGGAGCTCAGGTTGCTTGAGCTTCCACCATGACAAAACATCAAATAAGATTTTGCCTTTTGTTTTCCATTCCACTAGTGGTGTTCCATGTACACTTCCAACTCAGTTTTGGTACCTTGACCTACAGCACTACTGCCATGCAAGAACCTTTCAAGATCTGCATCAAGATCATCATCACTCTCCTCATCCTCAACCTCTTGGTCTAATGGTTAAGAATCAACTGTTTGCACATTTGCAGTTGTTGTCTTCTTTGAAGTTACAAGTGGGCTGGACACATAAGCCTGGAATAACTGGTTAATAACACTCATGAATCTATCAACTTCTTCTAGAGCATTGTCATGGTAAATCTTATCTGCAAAATAGTGTACCGGCTTTGTCTTGTATCTAGGATAAAAAAATATGCTACAACTAGAGCCATGTTGGACTTTTCCCAATACTTATCATACTTAATTTGCATGGAATAAGCCATCGAAGATATAATAGGATCAGTGCTATCACACTAGTCTGCAATGGCAAGCTTAATCTTACAAAAGTATTAAAAATAGATTTTCTATTGGATATTTAGTGCCAGAGAAGATCTCAGTAGCATCATAAAATAGACAACTTTAGTGGTCTGTCGACCTGATCCAAAATTCGCAGCCATGTGACAAAGTTCTGCAATCAAATCCCATGATATGAAGCTTCATAGCAAGCAACATACTCAGCTGCCATTGTGGGCGGGCAACGAGTGATCGCTAGCACTTTTCCAAGAAAAACGCACCTCCACCAAGTAGATAGATGTAACTTTGAAGTGGATTTGCGAGTATCTTGGCAACCAAAGAAAATCGTAATCGAAATACCCAATGATCTCCAACTGATCCGATTTCCCATATGTGAGCATGAAATCCTTCATCTTTTGCAAATACCGCAACACCCGCTTTGTCATGACCCGAGATCCAATCCTAGATTGCTTAAATACCTGCTTAGCATCCAACAATATATGCTATATCTGATCTAGTGCAAACTTGAGCATACATCAAGCTGCCTATTAAAGATGAATAAGGGATGTTCTGCATTTTCTTAGCCTCAAAATCATTCTTAGGGCATTGGCTAAGACTGAATTTTTCACCTTTGACCACAGGGGTATCTAAAGGTTTATAATTCTGCATACCAAATCTTTGCAATACCTTATCGATATAGTTCTTTTATGATAATCCAAGTACACCTTGAGAGCGATCTCGGTATATTTTAATTCCTAATACAAAAGAAGCATCACCAAGATCCTTCATCTCAAAATTTTTAGCGAGAAATTTCTTGGTTTCATGCAACAAGCCTAAATCGTTACAAGCAAGCAATATGTCATCAACATACAAAACCAAAAATATAAACTTACTCCCACTAAATTTATGATACACACAATCCTCAACTCAGATTTACCTCAAAACCATAAGAGATAATAACCTCATGAAATTTGTGGTACCATTGTCGGAAGCCTGCTTTGAGCCCATAGATGGATTTTTAAATTGCATACCATTTGCTTCGGTCACCGACCACAAAGTTTTCTAGTTGCACCATATAAATCGCCTCATCAATGTTTCCATTTAGAGACTGTTTTTACATCCATCTGATGAAGCTCAAAATCAAAAATGCCACAAGTGCCATAATGACCCTAAAAGAGTCTTTTGAAGAAACCGGAGAGAAAGTCTCTTTATAGTCTATGCCTTCCTTTTGAGTATATCCTTTAGCAACAAGACAAGCGTTATATCTTTCCACATTGACTTTCGAATCTCATTTGATCTCAAATATCCATTTGCAACCAATGGGTTTCTTTCCTTCTAGCAATGGGACAAGATCCCAAACGTCATTGTCCTTCACGGATTTTAACTCTTCATTCATGGCATTGATTCAATTAACTGAATTTGGGCTTTGCATGGCATTTTGGAGATTGATAGGATCTTCTCCTAAAATTTCACTACAAGCCTCATTCTCCTGAAGAAAGATAATGTAATCATCAGAGATTGCACTTCTTCTTTCTCTAGTGGATCTTCTTAATGGCACTGGTTCTTGAGGTTGATGAGTTTGTTCTTCTGTAGGAACATCATTTGGTGGAGGAACCTCATGGACATTATTTTGAATTGTATTTTCCTCAATAATACCGGGCAAAATAACCTGATCCCGATCATTATTGGGAATAACCAAAGGAAGAGGAAATAAATCCCCTTCAGAAACTTCTTCAAAAATAATGTTCCTAGTCATATCTCCCCCTTCAAACTCAACATCCTCAAAAAACTGGGCATTTTCCGTCTCAAAAATTGCCTTAGTAGTGGGATCATAGAATTTGTAACCCCTTGATCTTTCAGAATATCCAACAAAATAGCTACTAACAGTTCTTGAGTCCAATTTTCTTTCATTAGGCCTATACGGCCTTGCCACAGATGGACATCCCCACATACGTACATGCCTGATGCTAGGCTTTTTGCCTATCCATTTTTTCATACAGGGTTTTGTTAGTCGCCTTAGTTGGTACTCTGTTGAGTAAATAAGCTGCAGTTTTTAATGCCTTTCCCCAGAGAGACTCTGGTAAGGTAGAATGACTAATCATACTCCTCACCATATCCTTAAGAGTCCTGTTTCACCTCTCAGCAACACCGTTCATGCTAGGAGATCCCAGCATGGTGTACTGAGGGACGATCCCGTATTCCTCTAGGAATTTAGCAAAAGGTTCTGGATGTTGTTCACCTGATCCGTCATTTCTGCCATAGTATTCTCCACCACGATCAGATCGAGCGGCCTTAATTCTTTTGCCAAGTTGGGTTTCCACCTCAGCCTTAAAAATTTTGAACACATCCAGGGACTATGACTTCTCATGAATAAGATAAATATAACCATATCGCGAGAAGTCGTCTATGAACGTGATAAAATACCTTTGGCCATTCCAGGAAGCCATAGGGAATGGGCCGTAGATATCCGTATGTATCAGTTCTAAGATATCTGAAACTCTATTAGCACTTAACTTCCACCTTCTTGCCATCGCCCACATAGATGAATCTTTCAGCATCACTTGGCATTCGGCAGTTCAGGCAACCCTTTATTGACACACTGATGTTTCAGGTATAGAAGTTAAGTTAACCTCAGAGCTGACCATAGCAAAAAATTGTACCTTTCTTTGCACGCCAAGCATGATATTTGGTACAATACTTTTTTACGTGACCATCCTTCTTTCAAAAGAACAAACCAATTAAGCCGCAGTTCAATACTAAAAACACATATCAGTAAAGCAGATGATTGATTATAATCAATTTGCACTTTTAGAGAACATCAGATAACCAATTAGCACAATTATTGCTCTTGACAGATTATCACCAATATGCACAATAACCAAATTTGCACAATTTTCAATTGACAGATTAATTGATAATACCAGAACAGCATATGGATACCAATATGCACAATAACCAAATTTGCACAATTTTCAATTGACAGATTAATTGATAATACCAGAATAGCATATGGATTAATCTGATGACTTAAATTGCATCATACCAGAAACCGCAAGAACTCAAGATGTACGAACAAGCTGCAAAGCAAAAGCTTAATCGCAAATAATCCTAATCCAGAAACTTAGTTCCACAAATAAATTCCTTAAGGCAGAAAATTAATCCAAAAAAAAACTCAAAGCAACAAGGGCTAAAACTGGGGAATTTCTTGTTGTCGGCGTATGGAGGGCGACGCCGCAGCAGAGATGGCGCATGGAGGCAGCAGCTCCAGCGGCGGGCGTAATCCTGAAGGCGCTCGGCGACGCGGAGGCGGCCGAAACCGAAGGACGCTCGGGCGCAGCCAAGGCGATGGAACCGGAGGGCACGGCATCGCGTAGAGCCGGAGGCGGCCCAGACGGGGTCGCGGTCGCGCGAAGGCGGCGGAAACCGTAGGGAGCGGCGCATGGAGAGGCGACGCAAAGCCCGGAGGGCCGCAGCGCGAGGGGCGGTGGAAGCCCGAAGGAGCGAGCGGACCACGCGGGGCAGCGGGAGCCCGAGGGTGCGTGGTGCAAGCCCGAAAGCAGCGGAAGCTGGAGGACACACGGTGCCCACGGAGGTGGCGCGATCCAGAGGCGCGGGGCACGCGGTGGCGGCGAAAAACCAGACGGGGTCGCGCCTCATGGAGTTACCGACGCGAGGATCCCGGAGGCGCAGGCGGCGACGACTCAGCGAATCGCCCGTCGCGGAGGCGGCTCGACGGGAGACCGGAGGCCATGCAGCGGGGGTTTCGCGGTGCCCCGAAGGCGTCGCAGTGGAGCGGCGATGGCGGAAAGCCGGGTGAGGCGCTCGGCGACCAACTCGCAGGAGCAGAGGAATGGCAAGGCCGATCCAACAGATGCATAGAAAAAAAAGGAACCGAAGAGCTGATCAGATGTAAAGCGCAGATCAAAGAACCGAGCTGACGGAAAAAATGATCCGATCTGAGAATTACCAGAACGTGTTGCAAAACACATATGATGCTCTGATACCAATTGTTAGAATTAAACTGATCTAAACCTGATGATCAAAACTAACAAGATCGTATATGTGGTAATTGCAACACCAATAAAATCTGTAAATACGGAAGCGTACCTGATGACGATGCCATTACCGATGAAGAATTGATCTCAAGTAGTAGATGAACAAGCATTACGTCTACCTAGGGTTTAGTCTTTCCCAGCAACAGGTAAGCCACAAGTTCCAACTACTGATGGGGATAGGTGGTATGGCATGAGTTACCCTACTGGGAGGACCTGACCCTTATTTATAGCCTTTGGTATGGAATCCTATCCCGTCCCATAATTAGAGATAGATTCCAAATAGGTCTACGCAGATTTAAAATCCAAGTCCATATTTATTCTTTAAAGATACTCGGGCTCTTAATAAATACTTTATTTTGATCACTTTATATATTTGAGCCAACCAAAGATAATAGATAGCCAATATGTATATTATCTCATGGAGGTCCATATTATGGAAATTAATCCAACATGGCAAACGTCGACCAGCTCGTCGTGCTCTTCTCGCTGGACCAGCCGCGACCTGAGCCTACCACGCTCAACAGGTTCCTCGTCGAAGCCGAGTCTACAGGGATACCGTTCGTGCTCGTCTTCAACAAGGTCGAGCTCGCCGACAAATAGGTATACATACATATATAAGACTGGTTCTTGGTTTGAATTGCTTGCTAAATTAGTCAATTGTTACTCAAATTAGTAAATTGTTACTCATTCTGTAGTGTGTTTTGAATTAGATAGGCCGGATTGTAGTGCAGTTCACTGCGTTGGAGATGATGAGGTGTGGGTAAGGATACATTGGTGTTCAATGGATGGTTTGCTGAGATGTGCTCAATAAATTGGAAAGAAGAGCTAATTTCTATTTCACTAAAGGCATTAAGGTGCTGTCTCTCGTGTTTAGTGTTTTTGCTTCTCAGGAAAATGGTTGGGTTTGCACTCAGCTTGCAGGACCAAGTGCCGACATTGGCCTGTAGTTTCAGTGCTGTCATGTATACATGACACACATATAAGTACATATCTCTTTTAGTTAATTATCAAGTATCAGAGTATTGGTAGTTTGTACGTTCCCAAAGATATCAACTAGCATGTTGTAACATCCCAAATGTATAAATGGGTGTGTGTTTCAAATATAAGAAAATGTGTAGAAATTAAAAAAATTTCTCACATCTTGAAACTCTTGAACTCTTCTATAATTCTTGTCAAGAGTTGTGGAATTCAAAAACACAAACCTCCTGTTGACTAAAGTCAAACCCTTATTCCACTTTGTCACAAATCTTGTGCCAACCTTTGGAAATACTTTTCCTTGGTTCTAGGGATGATGGGTGACCCCTCTGAATTATTTCATAATTTTTAGAAGTTATTTGATAAATTTTGGAGGTAAGTCAAACCCTAGAACAGCCTTGATGAATTTTTGGAGAAAAGTGCAGTGCACAAAAACCTCTGTAAATTTTATGTAAGGTTAATCCTGGAGTGAGGAAGCTCCAGTCAAAATTTTGGAATTTTTGGAGTTAGTTTGCTACCTCTAAAAATTCCTTCAAACTCAGCCTTCAAATTTAAACTCAAACCTGGCACTATTCCTTGGGTCCGAGCCACTTTCCAAGTGGGTCGAACCCAACCCACTTCCTGCTCCGCCTGTGCTCATCCTCCCATGAGAGTCGTGGCCGTTGGATCAAGATCCAACACCCACGACCTCCGCCACAAGACCTCCCACCTCCCACTCGGTAGAGCTCCTCCCATGAGGTCGTGTCCTTTGATCCGTATCCAACGCCCACGACCTCCCTACCCTCTCATCACGTTGCCGTCGATCAAGATCTCATGGCCACGACCTCCGTCGCATCGTGCGCACCAACCGACCTCCCACCTCTCATTGTGTGCCCTTGATTGAAATCCAACGGCCACGACCTCCCTCATCACAGCGCCGCTGGATTGAGATCCAACCGCCACGACCTCCTTTAGCGTCGTGCGTAATCGCCGACCTCCCACGCTGAGTCGCTTGGATCAAGATCCAACAGCCACGACCTCCCACCTCTGCTCGTAGCCGTTGGATCAAGATCCAACAGCCACGACCTCCCACCTCTGCTCGTTGCTGTTGGATCAAAATCCAACCACCACGACCTCCATTTGCGTCGTGCGCAATGCCCACGACCTCCCTCCTCTATTCAGCGCCTTTGGATGTAGATCCAACGGTCCTGACCTCCTTCTCTGATGTGCGCCGTTGGATTAAAATCCAACAGCCACGACCTCCCATCCCTTGTCTGTGTCACGCGCATCAGTTAAGACCTCCCCACCTAGGTTCCGCGCCATTGGATGCAGATCCAATGGCTGCGACCTCCTGTCTCCTCCAGCGCACGACCTCCCCTTTTCTTTTCGCAACCGTGCGATGGAGATCCCACGGCTGTGACCTCCCCAATCTAGATCTTGGTTGCGACCTCCCCGTTCTTTTCAGACCACCTCGAATCTGATCGGAGGGTCACGACCTCTCCCTTCGATCATCCAACGGCTGATAACAGCTCCTGTTCTTCTCCTTCCTCGGTCCACAGCGTGGCGCCATGGCGAGAGGAGGCGAAGGTCTGTCACCTCCCAACAGCTCTTTTCTTGCCACCTTCTTCCCCTCGATCAAGCAGACCGCCCCATCACCTCCACATCCTTGTCCGAGCCATGGACCGAGCCATGGGCTAAGCTCACCATGGAGCTTAACCCTAGCTCATGGCCTCTGCCCTCCGACTTTAAAAGGTCCTCCCTTGTCCTCCTTGGTTCCCTTTAAACACTTCCCCACTTGCTCTCGGTTCTGTGGAGCTCAAATCACCCGAAGCCTCCTTTGGCCGCCATTGTTGCACCTTGGAGCTCTCGGTGAAGGCAAGGTGCCCAGTGGCTATTCTCTCCTCTCTTTGCTTTAATTTGAGCATCTCCTCTCGTGGTGAAACCCTAACTTAATTGGTGTGGACATTTTCAGAGGCGGCCTAAATTGAGTTTTCCCTTCTCGGCCGTGTAGCACCATCTTCCCCGCCTTGCCGTAAGGACCTTCCCTTTCAATTCAGTGCTCTGGGAGCACCTCCTAACTCTATGGATCACATCTTGATGACCCGGTGCTGTTAAAATTGCCTAGGTCCTCCTCTCCACGCTGTCCTCCTCGGCGCCGGCAAAGTCCTTCGTCACGGGCTCGCTCAACCCTTCCCCGTACCTCCGCGACCTCTAGGTACCTCCCGGTAGTCCCTTAGATGCGTGGGCACCAGCTTGTATGGCTGCTGCGGAGCTCCTTGTGCTGTTGTCATTTGGCCGTGAGTTGCCGCGCCGCCCCTCTCCGGCTCGCCGGCGCTCTGGTCCACCACCGCATGTGTGAGTGCTACCAGTGGGTGCGCACTGCTATTGCGCACCCATACCTGGCGTCCATTCGCACCGCCGTGGCCCGAGTCGCCGGCGGTGACCAATTCTTCGCCGTCGGTTTCGTTGTCGGATGAAACCGACAACTGTAGCGTTGTCCCTGAGCCGTCCAGCTTTAGATCTGCGGGCGAGATCTCGCGGGACGTGCGCTTGCGCTGTGTGCGTTGGTCACGGGCCGTCCATCTCGCGATCAACGGCCACGACCTCCGCCCCCGTTTGCACGCGCGAGTTCCAAACGCGCCACGCTGCCGCAGGACATGAGCTGTTGGATCCAGGATCCACAGCCCATGTTCGTTGGACTTGCGCGGGCGCGAGCGCGCGATGCCGCATGACTTGAGTCGTTGGATCCAAGATCCACGGCTCACGTTCGTCAATCGCGCGAGGGTGCGTGCACGTTTTCCCCGAGGTATTGGGCCATCTGATCCAGGATCAACGGCCCAGGCTTTTCCACGTCGTTTCCTATTTAGGATTTTTCCGATGGAATTAATTGTGAACTGAAAAAGGTAATAAACTTTGAAAATGCATAACTATTTCATTTTAGCTCCATTTTAGCTGATTCAAATTTTGGTGGCTCTGGTTTGAACTAAACTTTAATCTAAAAATGGTTGTAAGTGTAGTTCGGCTCCAGAAAATGAAATGGTAAATTGGTTTCAAAATAGACTTTAAATGTTGCTACAAAAATTGCAATTAACTTGTAAAATGCATAAGTAATTCTCTATAGATCATTTTTTAGTAAATCCAACTTTATTGGCTTCCCCTATTAGTGCACTAAATGGTAGAATAGGATTTAGGCATGTCACTATTTTCAAAAGAATTATGGGTGCATTTTAATTGTGCTCTTTTGCATGTCTTTGAAAAATCATAAAACATGCATCATAGCTCCAAATGAGGTGAACTCAATTGTGTTATTCGTCTCATGAGGTGCTTGGCTTACCATAAAAATCCCAGGTGCAACACCTCTTTGGAAAATTGTGCTTGAGAATTTAATACGGATGAACAGTAACCGATTTGAATTTTCCAGCAATTTCCAGGCTGAGCTGATTTTGTTTTGGCCATATCTTTTGCATTGAGAATCCAAATCAATTGGTTCTTGTTGCTAAATTCCTTAAAAATCATGCTCTTGCTTCTGTAAAAATTTCAGAGCATTTGGAGAAAGTTTTCTGTGGAGTCCTTTTTGGTTTGCTTTGTTCTTATCGGTTCTTTTTCGCTTTTTCGATAGGTGCCGACGAGTGCGTTGATCCCGTGGGCGAACCTTTACAGCATAGTGAACAGCCCCAGCAAGGCAAGCAGTTTGATCATATACATATTGTCCCATTACTTTAAAAGTTTAATACTTTGTTTCACTTGTATGTATGCATGCTACTTTGTGTTAAATTATCGATTAGTTGAGCCTATAGATTGCATACTCTATAGGTAAATGTTCATTCTCTACTACTAAGCCTAGGATTATCTTGCTGTGATTTAGAGTTCGATGGATGGACTCTTATCACTTAGTAGTTTACGTGGTGATGCTTAGAAATGCTTAGATAACGGTAGAAATGGGCGGTTGTCGACATTATATCGATGACCTTGATCACACAAAAATTATTATTCCATTATGTCCAACTTGCGCTTTGTTACTTTGTAAAGAAATAAAAATGAAAACAAAATTGTTTCATGACTTGGGCACAATGGATGTTGGTGTGATATGTTGGGTGTGAATGGAATGGTGCCTAGGTCCCCAAGGACCGAGTTACTTGTGTCACTAAGACAAGCGCTTTTGCGTGCTAACCACACGAGGGTATTGGGAACCCCTCTTGGTTAAGTACTTTGGGAAGTGTTAATTGTGGGTCGCAGGTGGTTAAAACTGTTTTTATAAGGGGAAGAGCACCTGCAGTTGCTTAGGCTGGGCCAGTGTCTCCTATCCTTCGGGTTGTCATGACTCTTAATTAGCATCGCTCATTGGAAATGCCTCGTAGGACTTAGCCATGCCGGCATACCAAAGGAACTGTGCTAAATAGCTTGGCGAAAAGGCGGTCTGATGTGTGGGTACATTGGTACACCCCTGCAGGGTTAAAACTATTCGAATAGCCTCATCCTAGGTTATGGACATGCTTGGTAAGGTCGTGCAAGAACTAGACTAAACATTTAATTAAAACTTGTTGGGTGGTATGAATTGGGTAATTCATGCTATTGTTGTGGTGACTATTGGGTTAGTCACTTCCAGGTTGTTCTTACTGTTGTTATTATTATTGTATCGTTGTTACTTCAACAATTAAAAATGTTTTGTCAAATTGCTTTGAATCTATTACATTATTGCAAATGAAAACTTGCTTTATGCTAAAATGAGCCTAAAGCCTTCCACTGAAATACAGCTTGCATGTAGCATATGTATAGGTCTGCTACATTTACACGTCAGTCTTGCGAGTACATTTTTGTACTCATTTGCTTTGCTTAATAACTTTGTTACAGAGGAGGTGGAGCCCCAAGGGCCCTACTTTTGTGAGATGTGCTGTGGTTGGGATGACTAGGTTGGTGGCATGGTTGGTTGCCTTGTGGGCTAAAGGCAAACCATATGGCCTTCTTTTGTTTATCGCCATCTTATGGCTTTTGCTTCCGCTGTGTTTATCTTCCTTAGTTTTATTTGGCCGGTCGGCCCCTTTTGTAATAACTCGCTATTATGTATGTCTTTTATTTAATCTAGTTCGTGCTTTGGTTCTATGTCTTGAATGAAATTGATGCATGATTTTGTAAAGGGGTATGTACACTGCATTTCTGGGAAGTATACATATCTCGAAGACACGGGTTATTTTGTTTGTGATGCTAGGGTCAATGGATGACTAAGCATTACAAGCCAAATAAGCCAGGGTCCTCACACATGTGCAATTGATCAACTCCCAGTATTCATCGATTGTAAAATTCTTTACAAGTTCATGCATTTGTTGTATGTCGTCTTGTGTTGAATTAGAGGTTTTACATGGTTTTATTTTCCATGCTGCTATTTCCCCCATTTTTTGTTTTCTGGGTGAACAATATGCAGATTGGGGGGTTGGTAGTTTTCTATGTACGTTGATTTGTGCTAATGTGACTTATGCCTTATTTAGGTGGAAATCTATGAGGACAAGGACAATGCTAGGAAGGATGAGATCACCACCCATCTTATCGCTTAGCGCAAAATGATATATTTAACAATTTCTATGACAGACTCAAAGAGGTAAATAATCTATTGTAGTTAGCCTAGTTGTGTCAAGTAAATGCATGAAGCTTAGGCATGTCATGGAATCACACCAAGCACTGGATGGTGCAGTTCATGTACTAAAAAAACATTATATGCTACTTTCTTTTAGTGGTAGTGATGTGCCTTTTAACTAGTTGACTTCAGGACTATTTTACATACCCAAAATTTAGATGATTGAATACCAAAATGGTTTGATACCAAGCTAGATTTTGACCTCGAGGGTATCTCCATTGTGATACGTGTATTTTAATTTCTGCAGGATTGTTTGATTCCTCTTGTAGGATCTTGGTGGTATGCATGGTAAGATTTAGGTTAATGATTTTATACTACGATGGAGCATGAACCATAACTAGAGAATCATTTGCTTGACTAGCTAGTATGTTGTGTATCCTAGCAAAGGCTTTTTTTCCTGTTAGCTTTTTGCAACTTCAGGGTCGTTAATGACAATGATTCTAAATGTTAGTATTTGATATGCTAGTTAACTTAAGATGTGCCATGCATAAGGCTGCAAACATATGAACTCCAAAAACATTTTTTTCCTGAAAGTTCATCGTGACATGTTTCAAATAAATCATTGTTATTTGGTTTTGGATTTCCTAGGTCCAAGTGTTTGAGCTATACAGCATTCTTGGACTGGAACCAGGGGCATCTGAGTCTGATATCAAGAAATCGTGCAGGAGGCTTTCTAGTCAATATCATCGTGATAAAAATCCTGATCCTAGTAAAGTGTTTAAACCACCCGTTTGTAATACTAATGCTGCTAAATGAAAAATGTATGTACAACCTTAATTTTTGTCTTGTGCTTTGCCCTTCACTTTCCTAGAGGCCCGTAAGTACTTCATTGAATTTATATCCAAGGCATATCAAGCATTAACTGATCCTGTATCTCGTGAAAATTATGAGAAGTATGGTCATCCAGATGGCCGCCAGGTAATGTGAACATCAGTTATTCCTATCATTTAACTGAAAACTGAACTTTTTCATGCATGCCCGGCTAACATGAATATGCCGGTCTCAGATGGTTCGAGGGGATGCAAAGGGCATCGCTTTGCCCAAGTTCTTGCTGAATATGGATGGTGCATCTGGCGGGATAATGCTTATAGGAATAGTGGGAATTTGCATACTCTTGCCCTTGATGATAGCGGTTATTTATTTGTCGAGGTCATAAAGGTATACAAGGAATTATGTCATGCATCAAACTCGTCCACTTATTACTACTTTATGAAGCTTTCTAGCTCCAAGGTATGAACTTACAAACACCTCATTTTAAAAATTGGGCATTTGGATTTTCCATTTCTTGTGAGCCTTATGGGTTGGCATGACATATCTGTTGCTTTAGTAGATTTTATTGTTGAAATGAAACACTTCGCCATCATGCGACATCTGAATGTCGACATGAGAGTAATAATCCCATGAGCACTTTGGAGCATGTTTGTAATATCCAAAATTCACGTTATGATTATTGTCACTTGCTTGAGGCTTTGAGTATTATGATATGATCCAATAAGCAAGAATTGTTTTTGTTATTTTTGCTTTTGTGACTTAAGTTAAGCATTTTGACTTTTGGGCATAATATAGTTGCACAATTCATATTTTATTTTATTTTATTTGTATTTTATTGATTGGAGGAAAAATTAACATTATGTGTGTCCAAAAACATCAGAAATTGATGCGTCACATATTCACATGACCAGTTCTTTTGGATGGCAAGTTTTAGAGTCGCAGAAATCAGATTGGACTAACAAAAAACCTCCTTCATGCAAGTTTCACTGTAATGTTTATAATTTAGCTGAGATCCTGTAGTTGCTCACCGGTATTCCTCTCGAATGCAGGCTGAAATTGATTCACATGCAATTTATGCTCAAATTCTGCTTTGCAACTAAAAGCAGATTTGAACATTAGGTGCAAACTTCAATTGCCCATAATTTCGCTCTAATCTAAAAGGCTTGATTTGTTTTATGAATTTTCTAGAGGAAATATTTTTCTTTCTTTCACCCTCTTGATTTAGGTTCACCCCATCCAATGTGTTGTCATCTACTAAATTTGTAGTTTGTCCATCACCATCCAAATTGAAACATTTCTCCTACAATTGGAATTTATTGTGTACACTTTTGAGGTTTCTTTTTACGTGTGTGACAGATCCCGAGAAGCAATGAGCTAGATTGGGGAAGGAGATTTCAGATAGTCAATGGGATTGCTCGAGGCCTACAATAAAAGCATATTTTGGTTTATCTAGAGGGTGAGCTCTTAAATGCCTCATCATCTATTTTTCATTATATGTCTACATGATGATTTTTCTTAATCAACTATTATATCCTTAATCGCCTCTTAAGACCACCAAGACATACATGTATCGATCGATACAAGCACTAAAACTGCTATTATGATATTACTAACATTTCATGATTTCTTTCATATGATCATTTTAAATGAGATACCAAAGTAAGCTATTCTACCCCCTTTGGCATTTTGAATGTGGTTGTGGAGAAGAGTATGGTGTTGATAACTTGTGGTTGTAAGCCAATGTATCTGTGCATATTACTAGTGACGCTCAGTTTGAAAACCAAATATTGATCCGAGTGTTATATGTGATATCACTTCACTAGGTCCGAGATGATAAAAGCAACCTCAATAAGACTGCTTCTGAGCATTCCAACAATGTACAAAGTGAAACCACCAAAATTCATGATTTTACATCTTCTATGAGAGAGCAATGGGAGTCCTACATGGAGAGAATCAAGATGCATTCCAAAGAAAACATATCCTCTATCGAACAAAAGAGATGTGCTTGGTGGAGAATCTTCAAGAATGGTTAGTGTGTCTGCTTTGACAAAAAGTAGTTGAGTTTTGGGTTTCTAATACACCAACTAACACATATTCCTTATTCTGCAGACAAGACAAGGACAAAATTATGCTCGTAACAATGGAGTACCGCTCAAAATTCAGTATTGGCACTTGGAAGAAGCAACGCGGAAGCCACAGTGTTCATCATAAGGTAATTGTAATTATTAGACAATTATATTAGGCAATTATTAGACAATTCAAGATCGCACTCGGTCTATGCTAAATATGTCCCCCTTTGAATGAAGTGATGGAAATGAGGCGAACAACCAACTTCATACTAGATTTTCATCTACCGTCGCCACAATACTTGAAGATACCGATATTTCAAGCGAAGCTCTTGTTTGCTCTATTGACGGTACTAGCTCTTTGCGGGTCGCTTCAATTTTTGCTTGAATGTATGACTTTTGTATGGTGTATTTTCATCACCGATTTAATGCTTTGTTTGCCGATTCACTAAAATTGGACCACGGCGTTTGTGAGAAGGTGAAGCCTATCATCATCGCATCATAAGCGAGCTGCGCGACATGCAAAGCGTGCACCATGAGAAGACGGTGGAAATATCTAGGAATGCCAAGAGATCGCTCGGGGATGATTACAAAGTGAGCATTTCGGTTTGGGTGAATCCTTTCGTCTGGCCGCCGATTAGTTTAGACATCCGACGACACACATATTTTGTTGTCTGCTTTTATCATGCACATAATAACTCGTGGACGAACCAACTTGTTCAACACCAACAAGGCGGAGATTAGCATCCCGAGCAAATAATCAATCGAGGGGTTGGTAACTCCTCCACCGAAGACCTTGTCAAGTCATTCAGGACAGCAGAGAATGCCGTCGGCCGGCGAATGGAAATGGGACGAAGCACTTGGATTCCCACTCCCAGAGAGTTCCTCTCACTACAATCAACTAGAACCAGGGGAGATGGGCCTCGGGCGGTTGGGCAACGCCCGAGGCCCAGATAACATAGCAAAGAGTTTTTTAATATACATGCCAAAAAATCTGATACAAGAGCTGTGCCCGAGACTTAGAGGCCACCGAGGCAAACAGCTCCCAAGCCGGCCCAACCGCACAGCCGAGAGGCCCAGCATGCGCAGCCCTAGCCTTCGGTCTCTTCCCCAATCCCTAATCCCAAACCCCATTCGGCGGTTCCTCGAGCCGACGCCGAGCGCCTCCTCCTCTGGTCCTCTCCACGGCCAGGTGCCCCGCCTCCTCTCTGTCAGAGCACCGCCCGTCGGCGCTTTGCTCCCCGCCTCCTCTCCTCACCCGAGGCCGACGCCGCCCTCACACCACCACAGACCGCCCAGCGCCGCGCTCCCCCAGCGCCAGCTCCTCAAGCGGGCTCAAGAGAAGGCGCCAAAGGTTTACACACCAAAGCCCCTCACGGCCATGGCTGCCCTTCTCGGACGCCAAGAAGACTGCCGCCATGGCCTGCTCCTTCTCAACATGTCATGACCCCTGCCAGCCGCCCAGCGCCAGTGGCCAGCGCCTCCTGCCTCCTGGCTCCTGCTAGCCCTCCTCAGCTCCTGGTGAGTACTGAGTTCGATGTGTTATAGTCTTAGTGTCTTACAAATTATCATCTTCCTGCAATTAGGATCAAAATTTGGGCAATTATGCTATTCTGGTTTCTTGGTGTTGTAATTGGTTAAAAAATGGCATTGAAGTGTTAATTCATGAAGAAGTTGTCGGCCAAATTTTCTAGAGTTGAGATGAATAGAACATGAGAAAGTGATATATTGGTTTTCTTCCGACCTGGTTGATGAACTGATGATAATGTTTGTTCTCGTTCAACCCTGTGGGAAACTAGTGATCTTGATGCGATTAGCAACTATTCTCGGGATAATTCCTAATTCAATTTGTTGCTTTTGTGATCTGGTAGAACAACTTGTGGTAATCTTGCTTATCACATGCTTTGCTAGTTAGTTTGACACATTATTTGTTGTAATGTGAAATGTGTGAACACCTAGAGCCAAATGCTATATTTCTGTGAATCAAGGACATTTTGTATTTTAAAACATTCTGAAATTGTATTAGCTTACATGTGAAAATAAAACAATTGATGGCCAAGTCAACCGTTAAACATCGAATTCAAATTTTATTTAGATTGTGCATTTGTGTTGTACTTTTGTTACATATCAGTGTTGATAGCATTTGATGTTAGTTATGGACTTATAGCCCTTTAGTTTTGGGCCCGAGGCTCTGTCAAATCCTGGTTCCACCACTGACTAGAACAACTAGTGCTAGTGTGTGTACGTATACGCATGCATTTATTTTAGTCGAGTTGTTGAGAGGTTGAAGATCAGGCTTGGAGCCCTGAGCTAGTTCATCTTTTCGTTACGATATTAAGCACATTTGGATCATGATAATAATACATTTTTCAAGTGGTACGATTAAGAAAATTGTATGTTTTTAAAATTCTGATTAAATGGTGCAAACTATTGGAAAAAATATTAAATTCACTATTTTGGACAGCATAATTACATTTTATTAGTGTTTTACACGTATATTTCTAGATGCCTAATCAGCTGGGAATGATGCTAATGGTGTCAATATATCTGCCGGGGAAAAGAGACAATCAAGGGCACTTAACTGCCGGGGAAAACATACATCAAGGGCACTTAACTGCCGGGGAAAACATACATCAAGGGCACTTAACTGCCAGGAAAAACATAAGTCAAGGGTAGGTTAACTGCCGGTAATACATCTAACTGTCGAGAAAACTCTAACTGCCGGGAAAACTCTAACTGCCTGGAAAACTATAACTGCTGGGGAAAAACAACTTTTCTAGGGCAGTTAATTGCCGAGAATTCACATATCTGCCGGGAAATGTTTTTCCCGGCAGCACTTTACCAGGTAGGCAATAAGTGCCGGGAAAACTAATTGCCGGCAGATAAATTACCTTGCAACGCAGTTTTTCCCGGCAGTTGCATTGCCCTTAATACTATGCCATGGTGTAGTGCATGTCGCATAGGGATTGTAGATGCCCCTGAGCCACGATGAGATGATGCCGCGTCTCCCATAGCTCATGCATGGTGCATTGACGCATTTTCTCCATTATGCGAACCAATCTTGCTAGTTGTCGTACGTGAGGGTCCTCCCCATTTGGAATCTCGGTGAAGGTGGTCACCTCCATGCCACGAGCTTGCATCGAAAAATATTCGTATGGCGGTTGAGCCAATTCTGCCAGGTCATGACGAAGATGACTCATGGCTATACGAGCTACTTCCTGTAATGCCGTGGCCTTAGAGGTGCCACGTGCCTGGAAACCATATGGGACACTCCCTGTCACACAACTAGCAATGATGTTAGCCACCGCTAGGTACTCTTCCATTCCTGGCCCTCTGTCCCGCCGATAAGTGGAGTAGGTCAGCTGATAAGTGAAGTTGGCCTTCCACAACATGGCTCGTAGTAGGGCCAGGTATCCGTCCACATCTTCAGCCTCGGTCTCCTTAACAAGATACTGACGAGTCATATAAAGACAAAAAGGGCAAGGTGAGTTAGTTTTGCAAATCAAACAGGAGTAAGGTGAGAAATGATACTAAGATGGACGAGGAATAAAAGATATCCTAACTTAACTTTTTCTCAAAATTAGTTTGGTAATTTGAAAATAATTTTAGACCAAAGGTCTTGCTAAACTTAACGCCCATGCTATCTCTAACCTACAACAAGATGGCTCGATACCAACGCTAGGAGCCTTCCGGGTTATTTCCGTAAGACCGAGGCATGCCCGTCCTTAAGGAGATAACTCAGGGTTCCTAGGTAAATGGATTCTAAGTTAACTCCATCTAAGTGAGAAGTCTTTACTGAACTAGAGCCCCGGTGATCATGCGTACCGCTCCTCTGTAAGCACTATATGATTATCGGTTCTCTAAACAATCAAAGACCACACTTAGTGAGTTAAAATAGAATCCACAAACAACGAGCTTAGGATCATGTTGGCTCCCAAGATCAACCACCAACATGCCCCAAACTCACATAACGCATTGATCATATCCATACAACACTCATACATTCATAGTTCAAAAGACATACAATATAATAGTTCAAGTCTACAACTATTACAAGAGGCCCGGTCGGCCAAATTCAAATAAGTTCTTAAAATAACAGCAGAAGCAAGTAAATAAACCAAAAGGTCCAGCATGGTATGCCCCATAACCCATCGGCAACCAACTGGGAGTTAAATGACAGGACTACTCATTAGCGTCACCTAAATCGGCGCTAATAAGCTCATCGGGTTCACAATCCTCCTCACCTGAAATTGCAGCAACTGGATTGAGTGCAAAGGTACTCGCAAGTCTTACACAAATAAAAATTAGTTATGCATAGAGGTTGTTCCAAAGGATGGCAAATATTGGCTCAGTTTTGCGAAAGGACGCAACAATTTAACGACTTACACATACTAGTTTTCAATTGCCATTTTGTAAACAGATTTGAAGTAGAAGTAAAGCATGTGAATAATAGATAAATTGAATAACAAATGAATTCACAGACACTATAGTGGCTGCCCATGATGATAAAACAAAAATGTATGAACATCCCATTCATACCAAACCAATAGTACCCACAATTTTAAATACATAGTCTAACAATAGCAACCATATAACTCAAATGGTCATCCATAACTGCGGACACGGCTATTCGAATAGATTTATACCCTGCAGGGGTGTACTACTTTACCCACACGACTTGACTAGCCCGTAAGCCTCCAAATGCCTCCAAAATAGCACACTTCCTTAGGTATGCCGGCCGAGGAGAATCGAGATACGGTCATTTTCGGCAAGAAGACCCTATTAAGCTAAGTCCCCCATGTGAGATGGTTCCTTTCCTAGTACAAGCATCTGATAGCACTTGCTAGGGGGCTCACAAGTTGTATTGGAAATACCGATGTAATGAACACAAGGTAAATGGTGCGTCTCCTGCACACTATGGAAAATTACATCGGCTCCTAAGGAACATAGGATTTCACGGTCGCTATGTCCTTACACCACCATGAGACTTAACACAATAAAATCTCCCCCCTACTTAACCATACAGTACCCATATCCCACGTGTGGTAGCACGAGTTTTACTTGAATCAAAGATGTTACCAAAGTTCGGTCCTTAATGGTCCGGACAAGACATCCACAAACCCAAATCGTGCACAAAAGCACCATCTCTAACAAGCACTTGACCAGACCCCACAACTCATTTAAGATGACAAAATTTAGTTCTCAAAGATAGATATGAAGATCTGGAACAAAAAGAATATAAGAGTTTGAGTGTTTCCCATAATTGTCGGGTTATTCCCAACAATCAAACTACCGTTCTAGACTTGCATGGCTAAGCAACTCGAACAATATATAATTCACACAATCCTATCTTAAGCATGTGGTACTGGAGTTATTCAAGATTAGCCTCAATGAATAGGATATAACTATTCGACACAGCATAAAAATAGCGACATTAACAAAATAGCATGCAAGCAATTATCATTGCACTAACTTAACCAAAACTGGGATCAAATATGATGCAAAAGAAAGTTTAAATGATGCTTGCCTTGCTGGTATCTTAGCTGCTCACTCTCAAAAGCGTAGGAGTCAATATCGATTTCTTCAGAATCTAGAGAAATAACGATATCGATAAACACCGAGAAATACTTCAAAAATCAAATGCTCAAAAATGCATGATTTTTCTACAGTGCCTAGTGCATGATTTTAGATGAACACAGGTGAAGGATTTATTCCAATTGGAGTTAGTGTGTAATAGTTATATGGCCATTTGAAAACCAGATTTCAATATGTTCAAGTTTAAGTAATTTAATTATTTGGCCAAAATTTTTGGAGTAGTGGGGGATACAAGGATTATATGGATAACTAGGGAATATTTTTATAAGTCCAAAACATTCAGGTTTAACTCATTTGGAGCTTTTAAGAATTAGTCATGCACTTTCCAAGTTAATAGCCTTTAACTATTGTAAAAATAATAGGTTTAAGGATCAATCTGCAAAATAATAATTTTTGCTATAGAGAAATGTTTGAAACCAGTTCCATAATAAAGTTCATCAAAAATGAAAATTATCAGAATTAGTTTCATCCATTTTGGAGTTGAGGAGAATTAGTTATGTAGTTTTGAAGTTATTCATATTTTTTTCAGTAGGTAATTTAATGGATTTCGAATTTCCTAAAGTATTTACCACTTTTCTTATCGAGCCACATGCTAGCCACAATCGTTGACAAGCGGGACCCGATGAATAGTGTGTTTCCTTATTTAACTCAGATTTTAATTCCTAAACCGACAGGTGGGACCCAGCGTCATAGCCACGGTCTAGTAGACTCAGTCCACCCGCACGTTTTCACAGCGCACGGCGCTTAAGACCATGGGCCCACTGGTCAGCCGCTGCAGCGTTAAACTTAACGTCTCTATTTTCCGTGTGTGGGGCCCGATTTGTAAGTGACCTATTAGTGCGGCTATGACATCACTTAATGGCTAAACAAACATTAGCTGTTTAATGACCGAATCAGTGGACTAATGATGAAGCAACAGTGTTGTCGGTCGTCCGACAACGGTCCCACCTCCTTGCCCGGCATCTCGCCGGTGATTCCAGCCACGGCGGCACGAGCTACGGCCAGCTACGGGTTCCTAATAGCCTTGCGCATCTAATGAGGGTGGTTTCGTCGGCTAAGCCTGCCTAGAACGGTGGCGAGCCGGAGTTAAACGGCGGCACAACTTTGGCCAAAGTACATGCTGCAATACGAGCTCCGCAGCGTCTAGGTAAGCGGGTGCCAAGGCATCTAGGGACTACTAGGGCGCTACCTGAAGCTTGGGTAGAGGCTGAGGTGGTCACAGCTTGGCCAGCGTCGAAGATGTCCACGGCGGAGCTTGCGGTTCACGCGGAGAGGTCGACTGGAGCAAAGCGAGGAGAAGTGAATGGTCGGGATAGCTCCAGTGAAGTCTAGAGATGGTGTACAAGCAAAGAATCGGCTAAAAGCTTACCACACCGGAGATGGGGAAGATGACTAAGGTTTCGGGCGAAAATAAAACAAACTCCGAATCCTCGAGCTCCTGTCGTGCCAAGGAAAAATTACTTGAGAGGAAAAGCTCAGCAGGTTAAGGCATACAAGGTGATGCGCGAGATTAAGGATAAGCTCACCCAGAAACTAGGAATGGCACAACGGTGTCCACGGGGGCGTGTTCCGGAGCTGAAGAAGACACGAAGATGGTCCAAGCGCTACAAGCAAGGACATGAGCTGGGTTCAACCAAAATGGATATGGCATTGAACAAGGAGCAGAGAGGGACCACGCGGTTGAAGCTCACCGGAGTAGAGAGCGAAGGAGAGCATCTTCTTCCTCAGCCACCGAGAGGAAGAATGAGTTGAAATGAGGTGAAGGAGGGGGTATTATCCCTGGGAGATTGACTGAGTGGAGGCGGCGTCAACTGGCGATGCTTGGGGTTGGCCAAATTGGGCGGTGGATTGACGCCGTGATGGAGCTGGGCAGAGCATGGCCACGACGTGGCGTCGCTGCTCTGCGCACGCACCAGCGGGGGTTGAAGACGGAGCTGACAAGCGAGGGCCACCACGTTAGAGACTCACACGCACACGCGAGTTCAAGAGAAGAGGGAGGTCGAGAGACGTTGGATCACGATCGAGGTGGTTGTGGACCGTTGGATCTCCATCGAACGGTCAACCGAGAGAAGGGGTGGTCGCAGACCGTTGGATTTTGATCGAACGGCTCACGCATGGTGTGGTTAGTTGATTTGGTCGAGTCGAGTCGCCGAGTCGGACTCGAGCCCGAGGAACAGTGTAGGCGGTTAGGGTTTAGGGTTTGACCGATTTAAATTCAAACCATTCCAATTTGACCAGGCCACTAAAAATAGGAATAAAATTCCTAAAAATCTGAAATAATTCAGAGGTGTTCCTGGAAAGGTCTAGTGTCCATAAAAAAAATATTAAACCCTACTGTTCCAGACAAATTTTGTTCACTTTAAATCCAAACCCGAGATAGGTTATTGGATTGCATTTGAATTTTGTGAGAGTTAAAAACTTTCCCAAAAATTTGGGAAAAATTATTTTAATTCTTGATAATTAATGTAGTATTTGTATAAATTATTCCCAGAGGAACTTTTGTAGCATTTGTTTCAGTTTTATTTTGATGTTCATTTCTTTATGTGTAGGTTCAAGACTTGCACAAGATTTTCCAAGTGCAATATCTTATGCAATGCTTGAAAACGATGATGCATGCTCATGAGATGTAAAGTAAACCTCTTTATTAAATTGAGGACGTGACATTATAGGCCCACCTTCCGATTGCTTGATTGATCTTAGGCCCAGAGATTAGTCGGGGGACCCCGAGTTATCTCCGTAAGACCGAGACCAAGCATGGTCTTAAGGACATAACTCTAGAGCCTCCAGCTAATAGATTCCAACTTAACTCGATCTTAGTGAAAGGCTTAACTACAAAATAGAGCCCGGCGACGATCATGCGCTACTCCTCTGCGAGCACTACAAGATTGTCGGTTCTCCAACAAGTCAAGCACTACACTTAGTGAGTTAAATAGGAAGCCACTTAACAGCAAGTATGCAATCATATTGGCTCCCAAGATCAGCGACCAATATGCTCATACTCTCATGCAACGTTGATCACATCCATACAACAACATACATAGATAGTTTAAACGACATACAACATAATGGTTAAGGTTTACAACTATTACAAGCGCCCGATCGCCAAATTCAAATAAAAGTCTCAAGTAGCAGCGAAGCAAGTAAATAAACCAAAAGGTCCAGCATGGTATGCCCCATAACCCATCGGCAACCGACTGGGAGTTAAATGCTAGCATTACTCATTAGCGTCGCCAAAATCGGCGCTAACAAGCTCAACGGGCTCGTACACTTCCTCACCTGAAATTGTAGCAACCGGTTGAGTACAAAGGTACTCGCAAGTCTTACACAAATAAAAATTAGTCATGCTAGAGGTTGTTCCAAAGGATGGCTCATATTGGCTTAGTTTTGCAAAAGAGACGCAACAATTTACAACCTACACATACTAGTTTTTCAATTGCCATTTTGAAATCAGATTTGAAGTAGAAGTAAAGCATGTGAATAAGTAGTCAATTGAATAACAAATGAATCATACAAATACCAAAGTGGCTGTCCACTTTGATACAACAACAAGCATGAACATCCCATTCATGACAATACCAAGTTATACCACAATTTTAATTCCAAGTCTAACAATAGCAACCATGTAACTCAAGTGGTCGTCCATAACCGTGGACACGGCTATTCGAATAGATTTATACCCTGCAGGGGTGTACTACTTTACCCACACGACTCGATTAGCCCATAAGCCTCCAGATGCCTCCGAATATAGCATACTTCCTATGGTATGCCGGCCGGGTAAATCAAGATATGGTCATTTTTAGCAAGAAGATCCCATTGGGCTAAGTCCCACAATACCCTGGGCTCCTAGGCAACATAAGACGTCACGGTCTATATGCCCTATCGGCCCATAAGGAAAACATAGGACGTCACGGTCCCATGCCTTTATAATTCCACCACCGTGGGACCTAACACAACAAAATCTTCCCCCTACTTAACCATACAGCACCCATATACCGCGTGTGATAGCACGAGTTTTACTTGAATCAAAGTTGTTACCAAAGTTCGGTCCTTAATTGTCCAGACAAGTCCAACACTTACCCAAGTCTCGTGCACAAAGGCACCATCACTAACATCCACTTGTCCAGACCAAAACTCATTTTAAATGATAAAATTTGACTCACAAAACAGATACGAAGAACTGAAACAAAAATATATAATGATAGTTGTGTTTATCCCATAATTGTCGGGTTATTCCCGACAATCAGCTACCGTTCTAGACTTGCATGGCTAAGCAAACCCGAACATAAAATACTTCACACAATCTTATCTTAAGCATTTCAGTATTGGAGTAATTCATGGATAACCACAATGACAAAGTAATAGGATGTATCTAACTATTCATCACAAAAATAGCGACATTATCAAAAATAGCATGCAAGCAATTATCATTGCACTAACTTAATAAAACTGGGATCAAATATGATGCAAAAGAAAGTTCAAATGATGCTTGCCTTGCTGGTAACTCAGTTGCTCTTCCTCGGTAGCGTATAAGTCAATATCAATAGGCTCGGTATCTATATAAATACAATACCGAATAAACATCGAGAAATGCCCAAAAATTCAAAATTCTCAAAAATGCATGATTTTTCTACAGTAGGTAAACCATGATTTTAGATGAATTTACGTGAAATAATTATTCCATTTGGATTTAGTATGTGAGAGTTATGATGGTTTGAATTTCAGCTTTCGAATACGTCTTCATTAAATAATTTAATTATGAGGCCAAAATTTGTAGAGCAGTAGGGGAACAGAGGGTTATATGGATAAATAGGGAATATTAATACAAGACTAAAACAGTTGAGTTTGCTCCATTTGCGATTTCCATGATTTAGTTATGAATTTCCAAAGTTATCGAGATTTTTCTATTGTAAAAATAATAGGGTTAATGGATCATTCTCCAAAATAATACTCTCTGCTACAGAGACATGTTTTAAGCCATTTTAAAATAAATTTTATTAAAAATGAAAATTACCGTAAGTGGTTTCATCTAATTTGGAGCTAATATGAATTAGTTATGCATTTTTAAAGTTATACATATTTTCCAAGGTGCAAATAAACAGATTTCGAATTTTCTAATCCATTTATCACTTTTCTTACGGGCTCTACTCTAGCCGCGTCATCGACCAACGGGCCTGGGCCAATTTTTGACTCGGTCAAACCGATCCAACCGAAATTTGTGAGAGAAGACGATTTTAGAAAATACGCTTTCCAACTGCCAATACGCACTCTCTATTAAAGTCATAAGAGAAATGCGTTTTCCTTAATGGAAAACATATCACACAACTCTACCCTAACTCTAAACTGTCGGGGGCCCACAAGTCATACACTCAAAGCTAAAACCCGGTGCATTTAACTCCTTAGTTTCTGTGCATGGACCCACTTGTAAGGGACTCAAGGCTAATTAAAGCTCAATCATTAGCGCAGTTAAACCGGGATTAAACCAAAACGACAGAGATTTGGCCCTAATCCTGAGCGACGGCGCTGGTCGGACGCTTCGACACAGGGGAGCTCCCTGGCCGCGAACTTGCCCGGCGCCTCGCCGGACCTAGGGTCCATGGCGGAGCAATCTAAGGGCAGAAATGGGTTCCTCGGACCCTTGCGCAGCATAAGATGCCGGCGGCGAGTCCCCTGGTGGTCTGTAGCGGCGGCGCGCCTGAGCTAGGCGGCGCACCTGCACGTGTGCGTGCATGTGCGAGTTAAGCTCATGCGGTGTGCAAACAAGCGCACGCATAAGCTTAGGTAAGGCACACTGAGACTTACCGAGGCTCAGGAGAGGCCAGAGAAACTTGGGTGCGGGTTGGCCACGGCAATGGCGACGGCGGCGGCAAGCTCTCCGAGGGTAGGGCGCTGGGCACAAAACGAAGGACAATGAGTGTTCTGGGGAGGTTAAGGAGGATAAGGAGATGGTGTAAAAACAATGGATCGGTGAATGACCTACCCGAACGACAATAGGGAACAAAATAAGGTTCTTGCCCGATAAGGGGGAAAATCCCAAATTACCTCGTTCCTGTGGACAATCCAACCCATTAGTTGAGGGGAAAGCATCACTAGGTATGGAGGCACAATGTGACGCGCTAGATTTAGGACCATACCTCCCGGACACGGAGAAGCCACGGAGGTGTCCAGCGGAGCGTGCTCTGGACAACCCGAGAGCTCGACAGGGGATTGAACGCTACAAGCAACCATAAGCGTCAAGGTCAGTAAAAATGGAAAGATCATCGAGCATGGAGTTGAATGCAACCATGCGGAGGAGACTCACCCGTGGATACGACGGAGAGCTTCCTTCCTCGACCACCGAGAGGAAGAGTGAGTGGTTGCCGTGGCTTGGGCCGACTTAAGCTCGGAGATCGACGGAAAGGAGGCGTCAAGTGGAGAAGCGCTAGGAGTGGCCAGGGGCAGGCGGTGCGGTCACGGCGGTGACGGAGCGGCTCAGCGCGTCATGCTGCCAGCGTGGCGCTAACATCTGCAAGGCAGCGAGAGGAGGAAGACAAAGCTGACAAGCGGGCCCGGCGTGGCAGCGACACATCGCGCGGGCGCAGGCGAGTTTAAGTGAGGCGATGCTAGCCGTTGGACTTCAATTGGACGGCTCGGAATGGACGAAGTTTCGGACAAGCCGAAACACAAAAAGAGATCTGGGCCGTCTAACCTAGATCCAACGGCTGCATGCGGAGGTGCATTTAGACGGTTGGGCTGAGCCAGATCGCTGCGTTGGGCTCGAGCCCGGTGAATAGTGCCCGACCAGCTTGGGTTAGGGTTTGACCAGAATTTAATTTGTTTCCTCCACTTTGACCAAGGTGCTAAACATAGAAATAAAATTCCTAAAATTGTGAAATAAATCACAGAGGTTCCTGGGTAGATCTAGTTCCCATAAAAATTATTGAACACTACTGTTCAAGATATAATGTGTATATAATAAATTCAACTTAGTGTATGTCATCAATTGGTGTTTGAATTTTCTCAAGGTTGAAACCAGTCCCAAAAATTTGGGAAAAATTATATTAATTCGTTATAATTACTATAGTATTTGAATAAATTATTTCCAGGAGGTGTTCAAGAGGTTTTGTTCCAGTTTTCTTTTGGAGTTGAAATACAAGGTGTAAGTTCAACACTTGTTTAAGATTTTCCTAGTGCAATAAATTATGCAAAAATTTGAAATCAATGATGCATGCTAATGAGATGCATAATAATTCTCTTTATTAAGTTGGGGATGTGACATTAACTCAGGCCCTGTAAAAGTCTAGCTTATCTATTAATAAGCAAATAAGGATATACCCGGATAATTGACTAGTTAACAATCCTCGTTAGTGTTGCCTGAGGATTTGGATGAGCATGCCGCTAGACTTTTGGACTTTATACATATTATGCTTCCATTGTTCAATTAGCTACTTCGGATACTTGAGGTTTTATTTAGCCGGTCGGTCCTTATGATGTAAAGTTGTAATCGCTTAAGTTATGTATCATATTTGTTTCATTTTGTATGTATGGATGTGTATGCCAATGTTGTGGATATGTGTACTATCCACTGATCATGGGATTAGTACGATACACATACGAGGGCTTCGAGTATTGAAAGCCCGGGGTGCAACAAATAGATCATTGTATATATGCACAATCTTTATATTTGCTAATTGGAGGCACTCCTAGAAACCTCCACGTTAATCTTAGAAAGGTAAAAAGCTAGAAATTCCCATGTTAATCGTCGAAAAAGAAAACATCTCAAACATTAACCTTTTAGAGAGAAGCATGATCTATGGCTACAATTAAATACCGTAGTACATACGTTGATAGAGATAAGTACATACATTGATAGACACAGTTTGGAGTCGCTGCTGCCTGTGCATGTGCTGTAGGAAAGAACCAAATTATTTCACAATGTATTATCTTTCTATGCATACAGGCATACCGGACTCTCTCTAACTTGATAGAGACAAGTACATACGTTGATAGAGACAAGTACATACGTTGATAGAGACAGAGTTTGGAGTCGCTGCTGCCTGTGCATGTGCTGTAGGAAAGAATCAAATTATTTCTCAATGTATTAGCTTTCTATGCATACATGCATACCGGACTCTCTCTAACTTGAATTCAAGCATGATTGGCACAAGTACGGCTCAGGTGGCAGAATCGGCAGAATGCTATCTATTCCATCTTTTACATTTTAAACTTTGTTAGCAATTCCAAATTTGCTATAAATTTATAATCTGAATAAATAAGAACTTTAAATTCGGAATCAAGATGGTAAAGTTATTTTTGAGCGAAAAATGGTTAAAATATGCATGGTATATGGTATTCAAATATATGTACATAAATTCAACTCCTCCAGAAAACCCATGTTGACTTTATGGGAGATAAAGCCTATAAATTACAACATTGATTTGTAAAAGTAAAAAATATCTATATTAATATATAAAAGAAACTTATAGACTAGAGGTCCCAATACACGTGCATAGAAGCCATGTTCCATAAGGAATAGAAGAAGTCGAGAAGAAAGTAGAGATCAAATTTGGCTTGATGCACACATGCACCAATTTGTGCACTCGAGCAAGTTCTCAAGCAAAACCGATACAATTACATATTAGCGGTCGCACATGAAAAGATTAAGCAGTCAAAGCCATCACGTAGTATACACTGTCGTTGTGAAATAAATGAACATCCCTTGATTTATAGTTAATTCTGTAATTAAAAATAATCACAACAATAATGCAAAAAGATTAATCCCCAATAACTTCGTTGAGTTTGAAACAAGTCTGAACACTACCTCACAAACTTTTATATCATCAAATAACTACGAGTAAAATGAAGAAATATATTATAAAATTACTAGGCGTGCATGCGCACGGTTTGATGACTAGTACTGGCTAACCACCGTACGACTTGATTAATCAGTTCATGGGACTCGTCGAACAGGATGTAACTCACACATATATATGAATCTCTGAATGCATGCGTGCTAGTACTAGTATAGTTTGTTTGAGCGAATATAAGGTAGGTAGGTCGCTGCTCTATAGATAGCACCAATTCACGTACACCACCTCAACTAACTATCTCTATCTATATGTCTCCCTTGACAAAATGACACAGACAACAGACGGACAAATATTGACAACTGATCGAAGCTGAATGCATGCCTACTAATCACTATAAATACCATCGTGCTGATCAGGCGAACCAATTCAAGCTAGCAGCTACGTACCTGAAAGTCGCTTGTTGAGCTAATTAAGCATGAGCACGAGCATGGCAGCCAGTGCCCTCAGCCTCGCCTCCTTGGCCGTCCTTGTCCTCCTGGTGCTCGCCGCCCCCTCGCTGGCCGGCGATCCCGACATGCTCCAGGACATCTGCGTCGCCGATTACAAATCCCTCCAGGGCCGTAAGTAGCAACACGATTCTGATCTGATCGCGCTATATCATTAATTCTCTCAATTAACTACTTAACTTCTTTTTTACTTGTTCATCAGCACGGTTTCTAATAAACAGATTTGACGATTACTTATTTTTATTATATGTTAGCAAGATTTGATAAAACTATAATGCTATGAAATTTTTTTTCCAGATCAACTTACTAATATCACTTCCATATGAAACATCGAAATATAGTTTTTTTGTAAATATTAGTGGTCAAAGTTATAAGAGTTCGTCTATACCTATTCTAAAACGACGTCTATTTGAGAACCGAGTAAGTAACTCCCTCATGGAATATCATGCTCGCTTATTAATTTGCATGGATGCTCGCAGCATTGCGGCTGAACGGGTTCCCGTGCAAGAGGCCGGAGAACGTGACGGTGAACGACTTCTTCTTCGACGGGCTGACGACGGAGAACACCACCAGAAGAGCAGCGGAGTCGCCGGCGAACACCACCAGAAGCGCCGCGGGGTCGTCGGTTGTGGTGACGACGGCGGCGGACGTGGACAAGCTCCCGGGGCTCAATACCCTGGGTGTGTCCATGGCGCGGATCGACTACGCGCCGGGGGGGCTTAACCCGCCGCACACCCACCCGCGCGCTACGGAGATCGTCTTCGTGCTCGAGGGCTCCCTCGACGTCGGCTTCGTCACCACGGCCAACAGGCTCTTCGCCCGCACCGTCCGCAAGGGCGAGGTGTTCGTCTTCCCCCGCGGCCTCCTCCACTTCCAGAAGAACAGCTGCGCCAACTCGGCCGCCGTCGCCATCGCGGCGTTCAGCAGCCAGACGCAGGGCACGCTGTCCGTCGCCGACTCGCTCTTCGGCGCCACGCCGCCACTGCAGGCCGACGTGCTTGCCCGGACGTTCCAGGTCGACAGCGGCCTCGTCGACTCCATCAAGTCCAAGTTCCCACCCAATTAAGCAGCACATGCATGCATCCATGCACTCTATTTCATTGTTACTCCGACCTCCGTTGGTTCCTTCGTTTGTGTTTTGCTCCGTCTCGTCTTAAGTTGGTGTGATCACGCATCAACTACTTGATTGTTATTGCTCCTACGTACCTCGATCGTGCATCAACTACTCGTGATATGTTTGATGTCTTAATTACACATGCAGTGAACAACAGATAAGCTTATCTATTATATGTTTTGTCCTTAACAATGTGAATACGTGATATCTATCTGTTACTGATACTAAGATAACAACGACGTTCCCTCTGAGAGGCTAGAAATTCACGCATTATTCTGAGGGAAAAGAAGAAAAAAATGCAAACCGCTTATTTAATTGTGAAGATTAATTAATGGGATAATTAGATAAATGACACTACAACCGTCCCTAGTTTGAGAAATGACACTACAATTGTAGGGCTCCGTAAAGTGCCACCGCAATCATGGGGAATGGTGCCGCCAGAGGAGGAGGGGAAGGAGCAGAGGCAGTGGTCCTAGAAATATGTCATTATCAAGTGAGGTGGCACTACTATCGAAAAGGTCTTCATAGACGGCTCAAAAATATCATCACAAATGGTTTCGTGAGCCGTCTGAGTTGATGCGTTAGTAATGACATGAGGTCATCACAGACGGTTTTTGAACCGTCTGTGATACAGACTATCACAAACAATTATTAACTCAAAACCGTCTGTGATAGTCAACTATCACAGATGGTTCACTATAACAAAACTATCACGTAGAGATGATTTTGTTTTGACGCTTTTATATCTGTCTCTATATCGAGAAACACCTTATATGTAAAGACGCTTTTCAAGACGTTTTATATAACGCCACAAAATCTCTTACCGAATAAAAAATCAAAATCAAACCGCAACAAATCCCCATCCCACGCCCCCTTCCCTCGCAGCACCAACCCCACTCGTTCCTCACTCCACCCAATCTCGCTAACCATCCTGTGGTGGTCGCCTCACCATGACAGCCGCGGAGCCCTCGCCGCCGAGCCAATGTTGTCACGGCGGTGAGCCCAGGGGACCTCAAGGCGTGTCCGTTCTCGGCGCGGCGCCAAGCGCGCGTGTTCCACGTCGTGCCCGAGGAGGACGGAGGAGGCGGCGGGGACACCATGGCGCTCAAGGCGATCTTGCGGGAGGCGACGCAGCACAAGAAGGCCGGCAGCGGCGGCGAGGATGGGCATCGACGGGTCTGGTTCGAGCGCGACGTGCTATTGTCGCTGCGGCACCCGCTCCTCCCCTCCCTCCGAGGCGTCCTCGCCACCGACGCCGTCGTCGGCTTCACCATCCACCGCTGTGGCGGTGGCGACCTCAACTCCGTCCGCCGCCGCCAGACCGAGAAGATGTTCTCTGACTCCGTCATCCGGTACGCGCGCACCCATAGAACAAATTGGTGAAGAGAATATCATATTTGATTCGCGATTTAACTATGAAATTCATCGTTAATTGCAGGTTCTATGCAGCGGAGTTGGTGCTGGCTCTAGACTACTTGCACAGCCTCGGCATCGTGTACCGGGACCTGAAGCCGGAGAACATCCTGATACAGGACAGCGGCCACATCATGCTTAAACTCTATTATTCATTGAGTACATTCCAATGTCTGATAGTTGCTTAAACTCTATTATTCATGAACAACCTTTGCGTTTTTTAGGTCAAAAGAGCTAAGAAAACAGCTTCAAATCGGTCACAAAACAACCTGGTATGTACATTATTCTAATTTAATCACTTGGTTGATGTTCACTTAATCACTTGGTTGGTGTGTATGACTATATCTATTCTTTGCCTAAAGCCCCCCTGAGCTGTTACTTGTTACAATCGAAGATGAGGATTGGGTTGGCAGAGAAAACTGTCCAAATGGCTCTTGGGTAAGCTGCTGTATATTCTCAAAATAATTCTTGGTCACCGAAAGTTCAATCACCTTTTGAAGAGGTTGCTGCACATTTCTTCTATTTACAATTTTACAGTAATGTTTGATCCAAGTGGATAGGTGTTGAAATCCTTTCATTGTCTGCACACTAATGCAGCGTTTACTATTTTTAATCAACTCTGTAATGCTGGTAGCATGCAACACATGACTAAGAGGTTGAGGTTTTGTTCAACATACTTAATTCTAATTTATTGATCCCTGTTGTCCCTATTAGAATGTCAGCCTTAGAATAATCAATGTACTGCTGCTAGGTTGGAAATGGTCATGGACAAAATTTTCTGATCATCTCCAACCTCTAGGGCTGGCAATCCTTCTGTAGTGGCTCCATCTGGTTAATCTTGTTGATGTATTGAATCTATATCTGAATTTATCTAGTTGTCTGAGTTGCTGTTTTGCATCGTGCTCTTCAGAGCACTCATGCTAGCATTTATGTGGAGGATTATTAATGTGTTGTACATGGCCAACACCAACATATTTTGTTTCTCCATCATATAAATGATGATGGAAGTCTGTTCTCTGTTTTTTAATAGCAATTTCATGATATAGAAATCATTAGGAGCATACATGAGATATGATACTAGTACTAAATATGGTTATGTGTGATTGTGAATTCCTGATATTGCACGGATGGGTGAACACTGAATATCGTATTTCCTTTCTACCATCTTGGTACACGCCTTCCAACCATCCTAACCTATAGTCCTATATGACAAGAAATTAAATTGTGTACGGCTTCAGCACAATGTTAAATTTAATGGATCCTCCAAATTTATCGACAGAGTAACAAGCCGACTTTTGTTTCGAATATCGAATTCTTTCATGTTTCCCCTTGTGCGAAATTAGAATTTGCCGATCTAATTAAATAGCACGGTGGTACTTAAAGAAAAGGGTAAGAATTGCTACTAGTTTTGTTTGTTTATGTGATGATGCTATAAGTTACTGGAAGATCAAGGATCCTGAATTATTTGTCATTCGGGTTAACGTGTCTTGGCAAAATCTTCTAAGATGATTCGGTGAGTTTCATTGATTTATCCAGACTATGCAAAGGTATCTTTAAAGAAGATTATTTGTGTGTGCATATTGCATCAAGTGGTTATTATTTTGTTGTTGGTGGGCCAATTCACCTTATCGGTTTACGAGTAATGAAAAGTACACAAACAAAGGAACAGAAAACAAGAAAAAGTTAATGTTTTTCTGAACCTTAAAATGATTTCCTTTTTCACATGGGAAATGGATGAGAATAACCGATGCATGAACTAGGCCAGGAAATAGCGTAGTGGTATCCATTTTGGATCAATGTTTCCCAATCGAATCGGAGGAAATGAATGCATGAATGATGAACTACTACTTCTATTGCCTCTTAAGCCTTACTATATGCATGCAGTTGACGGAAAATGACTTATCTTTGACAGAATGACTATTGATTCAGACAAACCTCTGTACTACTAATTTGGGGATTTGATTCTAGTTTGCCACCATGATGTAACTGCTTAAGCTGTTAGTAGAGTTCTGCACAACTAAACAGATCTTACGTGCACTATTTCTGAAAACTGTACCAATCTCAAGGCATGTATATAGTTTCATTTGTGTTGGTACTTGGTAGGTGGTGCAATGTTAGTAATTATGTAGCTAAATAATCTGTGTTCAGAATTTTGATTCACGACAAACCTTTCATGCTTCTTAGCTTGTACAGTGTTGTACTTGTCTTTCTCACTTATTATTTAATATGTACAGTGATGTTGATGGGGACTCTACTCTATGGTGTCAAGTATACATTTCCGGAGTATCTTTGCACCTTTCTTGTCGCTGGGGTGTATCATCCTTTGCATTGTTGATGGTGAGGAGTTCTTTAATTTCATTTATAAATCAACAGCCATAGCAATGAGCTAATTATTATATGCATTCGTTGGTGCTCGTGACCCTTTGACAAAAATTGAAACCTTTGGCTGACCGTATTCTAGAGTATTAATCCTAGAAAAAATAAGTCAATGTTTTGTTCTTTACTTTTTTATTCTGATGAAATATGAATTAGAAGATACATCAAAAGAAGGAAAGAGAGAAAGACAGGGGGGATTGCCCTGTGCATGCGCTTATCTAAACTGCATTGTCATTTGTCTTTTTGTTTGTGGTTGCTTTGCCTCGCATAAGCTCCAAGACAATCAAGAAGCTTGCTAATAAGTTCTAAATTCTAATGATATTCTTAAGCAAACATGGTCGCCGAGTACAATGTGCACGATGAACACACACCATTGGTCGAATCTATATGTAAGATCACACAAAAGTAAGCTCTAATTAGAAGGGCGTGGAGTCCTTCAATCAACCATAGTCGGAGGCATAGTGCAACAATCAGCCATCGCCTTTTTATGTAAAGTGTTGCCACTTACCACCGGATGTTTCTGTGTTGGAATTCAAGTGTTGTTAGTATCGGTTGTTATGGTGAGTACAAGGAGTTCCAAAATATATTTGATGTGGATTACTTTACGAATCACTAGAGACGATGTCCACATACTTGAAAGAGTTACCTCCAAGGCTAAAAGGAAGAGTCAAACTAGACTTCTTTGATCCATGCCGCATATCGTTGGTGATATCTCATATTACCATAATCAAGTTTGGTTGCATCTCTCTTTTCAATGATGTATAACCATCATTCATGAACAACCCTAGTATGTTACATTCTTCTAATTTTATCAAATAAACTTGTCATCTTACACTTTTCTAACGAGGACATTTATTTCTTTTTCAACTAGCTTTGCAGGATAATTGATGACTACAAAGAGAATACAATGGAGATAGAGGAGCTAATGTATTAGTTTCTCCTTAGGCAAAGCTTATAGATAGATTCCAACTACTTAGAAAAAAAAATGTGTCAATCCATAGGATCTTTTCCTAATGTATCTACACCTTTTTTATATGGATGTTTGATTTAGTTGTGAACTCCACTTGTTGTAAATTCAAATATTTGTTGTTGCTATTAAATGCATGCATGCTCTACAGTTTTCTTAGTTTGATGATTGTGAGAATATGATACTTCCATATGAAGACATGTGCTCTATTGTTTTCTAGTTTTTTTTTTGGGATGAGGTGGAATAATGTCTTCATATGACGATATATGTTTCCGTTTGTAGCAAAATGTGCGAATCAAATTTGAAATAATCCAATTAAATTTGAAATAATTTTTTTAACAATAAAATGCTCAAAAGACACTTTTGCGTACCTAGAGACGTATATAACGTCTCTACAAAATGTGTATAAATTGTGCGCACATGAATTGAATAAATTTGTAAAAGCGTCTCTATGTTTGTTGGCACGCAAATCGAACATTTCTATATCAGTAAAGATCTTATGTAAGTGTATGTACTAAAACATATCTACATACATAGACATGAATTTTAACGCTCTCAGAAAGCGCCTTATATCATGTACACATGTTTTACAAGCGCCTCTCGGTTCTTGTCATGGTACGTGGGAGGCGCCCAAGGACGTTTTATAAAAACGGCTCTACGGTCCTCTAGAGATGAAATAACACGCCTCTAGCCTATAGATTGATGTCTCTACATAGATATTGTGTTGTAATGGTTTGTAGATGAAACCGCTCGTGATAGTGAATTGTGATAGTTCACTATCACGCACGGTTTGTAGATTAAACCGCTTGTGATAGTTGATGTATCACGATTTTATGTCCTAAGGAACCATCTGTGATATTCTTTTGCATTGCTAAATCTATTTATGCTTATTGGCTAGCATTAGGAAATACTAGCCATGCCCTCTGAAACAATCTGAAACACAGCAAGTACATGTATACATATAATTCACATTCATTTCAGAAACAAGCACATGCTCCAATTCACATTCATTTCAGAAACAAGCGCATCCAATTCACAAATCAATTAACTAAAATTAACCATTCATGTACATTTACACACATATACCATTAAGTTCAATCTTATCCCAATCAAGTTCAATCTACATTGTGGAACTTCCCATCTAGATTTATGACCTTACGGTTCAAGAATACCGCAAACTGTCATCGAATGTTTATGAGCTGGCCCTGTTCCAATGCAGTTGTATCGATGCTCGCAACCTGTCGCTAGGAAGATTAAATTCGTGCATATATAAATTGATAAGTATGAAATAATTATTGCAAGATTGACAAACCTGAGGATCATTGGTCATCGCGGAACCAACGAGTAGTTCCATGTTGTGACAAACATAGTATCCATAGATATAGCAGGCCGATGGCTGCTGGTGGCATTGCAAAAATAGAATTGGTTAGTTCGAGAGGCATTACTACAAAGTGTTATATAAGATTAATGTGTAGTAGCGAATACCAAGAAATTTAGACCGTGTCATAGAATCCTTCCCTTGCAATTCCCTCGTTTACCAAAGTACACGACAAATGACCTACGTGTTTCCAAGAAGTTAGCCTTAGCCATTGCAAAGGAAGAAAAGACTACAATAGAGTTATCTATGGAGGAAATGTATTTACCCGTCGATTAATTGTCGGACAATTGTGAAGTTGTGTGCAGCCCTCTTTAGGGAATCTAGTTATATTATCCTGTTCCATTTTAGTATAATTATAATTAGAATCCAGTGGAACCTACACAGGTATGTCGCCATGGTCATTAAACCTAAGTTCGTGTTGCTTATAACATACAAATCAACAAGTATAGCTACTAGTGCAAAGACTTCTAGTTGTAGGATAAAAGTATGAATTCCTTGTTGCGGTGAGCCAAAGAATGACTCATCATGTAATCCTCGGCAATTTTGCATTCTCCTTGATTGTTTGTAAGGAGACTAAGTGTGAGTCGAGAAACCCACCGTGAATTCCTTAATTCGCTTGTAAATCATGTGTGTGTGTGTGTATATATATATACATATATATATATACACACATACATACAAAAGCAAGGAGTAACATTTATCGGTATTACATGAACGTTGACCGTGATTGTATACACTTACGATGTCGTCCAAAGATCGCATGAGTGAGGCGTTGAGGACGTCGAGGTTGAAGACAAAGAACAAGTCCTCGAAGGTCACCATGAAGACACAGTCTTGAACCACATAGTTAAGATGATCCTTCTTGAACTTGACGTTGACACCCGAACATCGTTGTCCATCTGTCTTGTTGGCTTGTTCCATGTACCATGTATGCAACCTCGTGCAAGAGAATCCTAGGGTACGGTCGGTCTCTAACGTCTCGACCAACGGCTGGCCTAGCATGAATTTTTGGGCCAAGGCAAGAAGGGGATATCAGAATAGGAGTCGACCGTTTTTTATTTGCCCTTGCTGCCTTGCTTTTTAGAGGTCGACTTCTGGAGAGTCAACCGAGCACGAGGTGTAGATGCATCTGATGCACTGGGCCCTTGCTGCTTCGGTGTAGGTAGCTCCGGTGCAGGTAGCTCCCATGGACTTGACACCGTTGCAGGACATTCTTGTGAAGTTGACACCGGAGCAGGTAGCTCTAGGCAGATGTCCCTCTTGGGCCACTGGATGAATGTTCCAATGGCTTGCCCTATTGTCATGACCTCGTCTTCTGGGGAAATTTGCAGCAGGACGACCACAAAATTGGCATAAACACTATCCACATTCACTTTTATGAAACACGGTGTTGGATTTACACCATGCACCAAAGCCTCAACACCGATGGATACACTGCCCCAAGCAACATCTAGGGCAATAGAGGCATATCTCACATGGAGCTTGCACTTTATAGCCACCTACATAACGATACAAAATTAGCTACTCCAACAGGCCTATCAATGGATCGAGCATTCCAGAGATAATAATTATTAACAAGATGTCATCGACAGGAAATCTGTCGTCGCATTTCGGGGTAGGGTTAGGGTTGGACGTGCAGCTACTCAGAAGTTTTTTTTTGGGGGGGGGGAGCTTGCACAGTAGGGGCAGGGGCTTGCAACTGATTTTCCCTAAGCCTTTCCTCAAGGCTCTCCATCTGCCGTCGCGTCTCATCTCTGACGCGATCATTGATCTCATCTCTGATGGATTCAGCGATCTCATCTCTAAGGGATTCACGAATCTCCTCTCGTAGCTTTGCATCGCGCTTGGCTTTGGCTCTCTTCCTACTCTGGTACGCTTCGGAGTCCTTTGGGAATTCATGTTTAAATGGTACATAAAGACCAAGGCATCTCGTGCGACCAAGGTGCTCATTGTTTCCTGTACGCCGAGAGTATATCTCTCTCTTGACTGCCTTGAATGATCCTTGGGAAGATTGTGCACTCAATGTTTCCTGTATTAGCCCGACATGTCATTTCACTTCCTATGAAGTTATGGAGTAATTACAAACTAGGTAGTTCGATATCTTACCAGCACCGGATAGTTCTCGTCTGCGGGGTTTGGAAAGGAGATGGCCCACAAAGATAGGGTAGATAACCTTACTTTTAGCCGCCGCACGCCATTAGGGATCCTGATGGTGGGGAGGCATTCAACGGTTTGCTTGCTAGTCCCGATCCCTCCATTGCGGATTTTACGGCAAACCCATTTGCTGGACCGGAGTAACATTCCCAAATCCTCGTGCATTTCGAACTAGTCCCATGATCAATAGCTAGTTCACATAGTAAACAAATACGGTAACATCCATAAATCACACAATTTTATTAAGAATCAACAGAGTTTATTACAAAAAAGGCTTACAAGCCAATAATAAATTAACAGACACAGCAGAAGATGAACAAGACGTAGTAGAGTCCAGCTGATCTGCCATAATCAATCGACTGGGGTAGCGACCTAGTCATCGCAATCCACACTGATAGCGAAGTCCTTCTCCTCTAAAATTTATTTGCATTAAGTAAGGGTGAGCACAACTTCCGTGCTCGCAAGTTACACCCAATAACATATTATAAGGCATGCAAGGATTTGTCAAAGGAACGATTATTGGTTGAATTTGCATAAAGCAATGTTTTCTTTAAATATTAGTACTGAGTTCCAAAGCAATTATTCTATAACTAATTTTATAAATTCTCAAGTTTTACAGTAGGATAACCTCGATATGAAATATGGTGATAGATACCCTCCTATCACATAGCTAACCGTCCAATTTCCCAATTGGATAAACTATCCAAAATCACTTGTCAAAATATTTTGAAATCAAAATCAAAGTCTAACTTTGAGTGGCTTTGCTCAGCATGTCCATGACCATGGACACGGCTATTCGAATAGTTCTACACTCTATAGAGGCTGTACAACTTTACCCACAAAACACTATTTCTCTAGATTGTTTGGCATCCGTCGATACCACTGCTTACTACCTTAGGTAAGCAGTCTAAAGCATGTGTCAAGGCCTTTACAAAGCATCATTCCACCGTAGTCCCGCCTCGCTAAGGATTTGCTTCCTTTGGAGTAACCATCCGCTGGATTTAAGCCCCCTCCTGTGCCAAGTGGGAATACATAAAAGTAGATCATATAGACACCCACGCAACCGAATGGCATGACCACGGTGAAGCATTGCAAATTAGTTAGCTAGATCCTACCCATTCAAGACATGTGGTAGTACGATGTGGCTTAGCAAGATGCGGCTCGAAGAACGGTCATTAACTAACTTGGGCGACTTCCAATAAAAACCCTAGGTCTCGACCCTACGCGGATTGGGCCCGTGTATAAACCTACACCCATCATCCATCCATTTCACCTAAGTACAAACCAACTTTTCCTTTATGGCTTTTCAAAATCATTTGCAAAATCTTCCATGACAAAACAATGCCATAGACTTTTAAATCATAGTTGATTATTTGGCTAAAATTTTCCAAACTAAACATTTTTGTCTAAGCATGTAATCTTTCAAATTTTATTTTATTTTAACTATGGTGACAAGGAATGACAATTCAAACATCAACATTGGCCATAAAAAGGAAATAGATTAACTAGGAATTTTAAAACAGAATTAAAATAATCGAATAGAAATACGCATGCAATAATAATTTAAAACATAATTTAAATAATTTAAAGTAATAGGATCAACATGGTCAAAGGTATAACTTGACTTACTCAAGGACTCTTCTTCTTCTAATTCAAATTCACCGACTCGTTAAATCTATACGTGAAAATAAGCCAAATTCAAATAAACACAAATAAATTCAAATGAACTCCAAATTAGATCATTTTGGTTTAGTTGGCTAGATCTTGAATTTATGTGGATTTAGAAACAAGAATCGCTCGGAATCGGGGTTCATATGAAGGAGAACGAACATCCTAAGTTTTAATAGAATTCAAAACACTGCACTTTCTCGGCATGCTTTATCTTCGAGTACCGATCAACAAGCACTGTGCATCGAGTACTAGTCCAAAGTTTTGACTGCACGTGGTCGTAGAAGATTACGACTGCATGGTCGTAGATGGTTACGATCGCCTGGTCAAAAGGGCTACGACCACCTTGTCGAAAGAGCTACGACCACCTGGTCGAAAGGGCTAGGACCACCTGGTCGAGAAGAACAACGACCACATTAGCATCAACTGCGACGCACAGTGGCGGTGGGCGCACGGGGCGATAGTGCTCCGGCGGTGGCAGGGGCGAGGGGAGGGGAGTGGAGATGATGGGAACTCAATGCTAACTTTGGTGGCGACTAGGCGAGAGGAGGTGCCCGGCTGTGAAGAAAAAGGCGGTGGTGACATTCGGGTGAATGCGGCGATGGTGCTCCTATGGCTTTCCGGTCAGGAGAGTGTGAGCACGTGGTAGACGGCGACAAGGCGGTGCCGTAGAGGTGGTCGATGTCGACGGAGTAGGCTCGGTGGTAGTGGAATCGAAGGTTGAAGAAGCTCCGAATGGCGGCAAAAATCTTCAAATTCCGACGAACTGAGGGCGATTAGGGCGAGGTGGGTGGCGGTGTTGGAATATGATGGAGATGGCACATCCGGGGCTCCTATTTATAGGGCAAGGGCGACGCCGGGGCTTAGTAGGGCACAAGATGACCGAGCGGCATCTCCGGTGAGGATTAGGAGAATTAAAGCGAGGAGGAGAAAGGGGAAACCGAAAACAGGCATGGGATTGATTGAGGGCCTTAATGCGCACGTAATCAGGGGAATCCGATGAGGATTGAGCTGGGTTTGGAAGGTCTTAGAGAGCAGCAATGGCGGATGGAAAGGAAAGATAATCGGGGAAGAAAGGAAAGGGATGAAGATGTCGTGGGACATGGGTCCCACGTGTAAGAGCTGCTGTGAGAGGGACATTCGGACCGAGCGAACGTCCATGGTGGGACCCACCTCGCGATGATGACATAGTGGTTGATCGGACCGATCGAAGGAAAATGAGCCGAGCGAGTGTGCTGCACGCACGGTGAATAGGAGTAGGCTAGAGGAGATTCAGCCTGTAATGAGTTTTTGGATTTTTAATGATTTAGTGATTTAAATAATATTGTTAATTCAAATTGGCTTTATAAAATAGCAAATAAAGTCCAAAAATTCTAAAAAAATTCACAGGAATTCCTAGAATTATTTTAGACTCAAATAAAATAGTTCCCACTTATAAATGGTAATTAAATTTGCAAATAATTTATTTTGTCTTTAAAATAAATAAGAAAAGGCTTTTAAAATTTCAGAAAATTCTAGAAAAACCAAGAAAACTCAAAAAATAAAAAATAATAACTTTATTAATTTTATTTTTAGTAATGTAACTTTGGGATGTTGCAAACTACCCCCTTAAAAGTAATCTCCTCCCGAGATTCGGAGAAGCTAGAAAGAAAGTCGAATATATACAAGGTCTTCAATCGAATTGTCATTGATGGTCGGATTTGATGTATGTTGCTTCTTTGGACATTTACTAGCAAAATGCCCAATCTCGTGGCAGTTGAAGCACGTGATGCCTCCAGCATGGGATGAGTCCTTTTGTGACTGGCCAACATCGGATGTGTGGGAGGACTCCAAGCTAACTGGATTGTTCTTTCCTGGCACTTCGGTTGAAGTTATTAACTAGAATCGACTTGATGTGATGGAGTTCCTCTAGCTCTAGGTAAACTTCGTGGTTGAACTTCGCGGCCATTCTTCTTTTGTTCTCTATCTCCGGTGCTTGCCTTCTTGACAAATTGCCTTGTTGAATAGCTATCGAAATCAATGTAATCTGGGCGATCATTTGTACAGACAAATCTTGATTGATCCTTCAAGGAATCTCTTGCTTGGCTTCATCTGTTGTAACGTCTTCCAAAGGCATAGCATGCCAATTGATTGACTTCGCAGATATTTAGTCATCGGCAGCTTCCTTGGCGAATTTACGAAATTCCTTCTTCAAGGTGATCATGCACGATGGGATATGAGATCGATTTAAAAGCTTCCACAAACTCATTCCAAGTGATTGCCCGAGCATTAGCATGTGAGATGTTTGAAGTTGTCCTACCATTTAGAAGTAGGCCCATTCAGTTGGTGAGAAGCAAACAAAACTCTATCACGATCACTACACCGAGAGATGTCCAGCTTCTTCCGATAGTACGGAGCCAATCATCGACGTCCATGGGTTCTATGTCACCGGAGAAGGTAGGAGGGCGGGTTCTCATGAACTATGACAACTGGATTACGGAGGTGGAGTTGGAGCTTGGAAAGTTGCGACTTCTTGAGTACGATTGTTGTTGATGGATTGAGCAAGCAGTTTGATCAAATGGTTTTGATTTGTCATCATATGTTGCCATTCGATCCATTGGTTGGTGGTTTTGGAATTGGGGTATTGCCATTCCCAAGGACATTGTTGTCTTGGTTGGTGCCACCTCTAGAGCGACGAGTGTTCACCATCTGCCTAAGCACTCTAGAGGGTTTAGGATGGAGACAAAGGTTTAGAGACAAATAAGAATAACTAAGGATAGAGTAAAACAACACTCCCAAACAAAACAACCAACTTGAAAGCTCTTTCAAAAACTTTAATAGTTTTATACAACATTCTATTGATCGAGATTCTTAATCTGGTGAGACGACTCAATACACAGAATGAGTCTTGACCAACTTAAGCTATATGGTTGGGCTGACATCGCGATCTTCGGTTCATGGTGTTTGTTGACGATGCTCGCTTGATGGCTCCATGTCTTGTGGTCTTGAAAGTAATGGTTCGAACGTGTTGACCAACTATAGAAATTTTTCAAGGGAAAGAGGATCTATTTAACATTATAAAATGGTGAAAGAAGAATAGGGTAAGAAAGAATTGCTATGAAGAAGCTAAAGATAGATAGATGACCAAGATGAGGAGAGAACAAATTATTTTTCTTGTTATATAAAATAAGTTTTGAAATTTCTCAACTAACGGCCATTCTAACTAGGTAACGACCTATAGTTGATATGGCTCTGATACCATGTCTGTTGGACCCAGGAGTAACACCCCCAAATCATCTATGTATTTCCGAACTAGTCTCATGATTAGTAGCTAGTTCACACAGTAAACAAAAATGGTAACATCAATAAATCACACAACTTTATTAATAATTAATAGAGTTTATTACAAGAAAGACTTACAAGCCAATAATAAACAAACACAACGGAAGATGAAGAAGACGTAGTAGAGTCCAGCTTGATCTCGCCAAAGGCAATCGATCTGGGTAGCAGCCTAGTCTTCACAATCCACACTGATAGCGAAGTCCTTCTCCTCTGAAATTTATTTGCATTAAGCAAGGGTGAGCACAACTTCCGTGCTCGCAAGTTACACCCAATAACATATTATAATGCATGCAAATATTTATCAAAAGAAGGCTTATTGGTTGAATTTGCATAAATCAATGTTTTCTTTAAATATTAGTACTAAGTTCCAAAGCGCTTATTCTATAACTAAAATTCATTTTATAAATTCTCAAGTTTTATAGTAGGATAACCTCTATATGAAATATGGTGATCGATACCCTCCTATCACATGACTAACCGCCTAATTTTCCAATTGGATAAACTATCCAAAATCACTTGTCAAAATCTTTTGAAATCAAAATCAAAGTCCAACTTTGAGTGGCTTTGCTCAAGATGTCCATGACCGTGAGACACGGCCGCTCAAATAGTTTTACTGCTTGTAGAGGTTGTACAACTTTACCCACATAACACGACTTCTCTAGTTTGTTTGGCATCCGTCGATACCACCGCCACTACCTTAGGTAAGTAGTCCGAGCATATGTCAAGGCCTTCACAAACTATCATTCCACCATTGTCTCGCCTCGCTAAGGATTCACTTCCTTTAGACTAACCATCTGCGGATTTAAGCCCCTCTTGCGCTATGTGGGAATACATAAAAGTAGGTCATACAGACACCCACGCAACCGGATGGCATGACCACGGTGAAACATTGCAAATTAGTGGCCTCGAAAGTTTAATTGTATGGCATACTTTAAGGTCTCTCCTAGGGAGATACCAGACCACCCCATTCCCTCGAGCCACTTAAAGTAAGCGACCGGGTCAGCCAAAGTACATCATCCATCGGGTCGGGAATCAGATTTGGGGATCCCTGAACAGTTCCATTCGACGACAAAGTCTGCCAAGATCTCGATTTAACGTTGTCGGGACACAAAATGGAGTCGAACTCCCCAAGTTCGACTAACCATTTTGCCATGCGTCCGTTGTTTTCCTATTCGGAGGATCGCTTCCCAAGGAAACTCAGACAAAGACACTATTTTGTGTGCTTGAAAATAATGCCGTAGCTTCTCGAAGACATGAGGAGGGCATATAGAAGTTTTGGACCTAAGGGTAACACTCTTAGGCCCGTGTAAAACTTCACTAACATAGTATACCGGTCGTTGTATGCGTTTCACGTTCTACGACTAGTATCATACCGATCGCTGCGTGGCGTGGCAGCTAGGTAAATTAAGAGCGCCTCTTCCGCCTCGGAGAAATCAAAATAGGAGCACTCAGAAGATACCTCTTGACATCCTCAAAGGCAGCGTTTGCCTCGCTCGACCACTCAAAACCTTTGTGTTTCCTTAGAAGTTTAAAGAAAGGTAGTCCTTTTCTCCTAGTCGTGCAATGAAACGACTTAAAGCCGCCATGCACCCCGTGAGTTTCGACTTCTTTCTTTGTGGTTGGAGGCGATTTGGAGAATGGCCTTTATCTTTTCGATTTGATTCGATTCCTCGATAGATACTAGGAATCCAAACAATTTTCCTCAAGAGATTCCAAACACACACTTCTCAGATTGAGTTTTAAGCGGTGCTTTCGAGGTTGTCGAATGTTTCTTGTAGGTCGATGATATGATTAAATCTCTTCATGCTTTTAATGACTAGATCATCAACATAGGCCTCCGTGTTTCGCCTAGTTGAGATGAAAAAAGTCGATTGCATCAAGCATTGAAAAGAAGTTACCGGCATTTTTTAGACCAAATGGCATTTTGACATAGCAAAAAATACCAAATGGTGTAATGAATGTGGTCTTTTCTTCATCGTCTAGACACATATTGATCCGTGGTATCCGCAATATGCATCTAAAAACTTAACAATTCACAACCTACAGAGAATCAACCAACCGATCGATACGAGGCAAAGGAATATCATCTTTTGGACAAGCTTTATTAAGATCGTGAAGTCTACGCACACACGCCATTTGCCGCTTGACTTCCTAATCATTACAGGTTAGCCAACCACTGGTGGTCGACTTCTCTTATAAAGACCGCTTAAGTAGCTTATCCAATTACGATTTAATAGCATCTCGCCGATCAGGGCAAATCTCGTAATTTTTGTTTTACTGGTACTTTGTCGTGCCGTAAAGCTAGCTTTGCGGCTCGATCACCTCCTGGTGACTCCGGCATGTCGGATGCTTGCCACGCCAAGACATATCGTTAGCTCTGAGGAAGGTGTTGAGGGCGCCTTCCTACTTGGGCCTGGTATCCTCGATGCGTATCAGTCTTCGAGGGCTTCCCTGCGTCCAGAGGAACCTCTTTGACCTAGTCGTTCGGCTTTGGTGCAGCTTTAGGCTTCAACTTGCTAGTCGAAGGCTGACTTTCTTCTCGAGTTGGTATTTGACAAACCATCTCGAGGGATCGACGGTCGCAGGTATGCGCCATCTTCTTGTGACAATGAATTGTGATCACTCCTTTGGGACCTGGCATCTTAATACATTGATACCCATAATGAGTAACCATTAAGAATTTTTCCAAAGTTGGTCGTCCGAGTATGGCGTTATATGCCGTATCGAAATCGACCACATCAAAGGAGGTTTTCTCTGTCCTGAAATTACTTGGTGAACCAAATGTTAAAGGAAGAGAAACTTGGCCAATAGGTTTGTCTAAAGACCCCGGTACGATCCCATGAAAAGAGTATCGTACCGGTCTTACCTTAGTCCTGGGTACTTGCATCTCGTCCAGGGCACTCGTAAACAAGATGTTTAACGAGCTGCCACCATCAACTAAAACTCGATTGACCCAACAATTGTTGATGGTGGGTTCGACCACGATTGGATATCGACCTAGTCGAGTCGAAGGAATCGGGCAGTCACCCTTCTCAAGGAGATGGTGACTTCCACCACTTCGTAATTTATTGACGAGAGGAGGATCTATGGAGTTTACCTCACGTTCGCAGACTTTAAGTATGTCGCTTTGATTCGTGATGCCGATGATCCCCCATAGATGTGCTCGACGGTATGTTGCGGATCCTCGAACGGCATCTCGCCATCGTCATCTAACGACTTATGACAACTCGCTTGCCCTACCCGCCGAGAGTGGAAGTGGTCCTTTGTCGCTGTAGTAGTCCTCGAGCTTTAGTTGAAGACACGGTAGTTGCAAAGGTCATGTCCTTCCTTTTTATGGAAAGGACACCACCTAGGCTTATCGCTCTTCGATCGTGGCGCTTACCTTTGCCTCGGTTGGAGTGCGGCTTGGAGGTTCGTGGCTCTTTATCGCTTACGACCAAGACCTCCTTGGAACCGCTGGCTTGGAGTTTTGACCCTTCGCTTGTTCTTGGACTTCTTTGCTTTCTTATCCTTCTTCTTACCAACTTTGCCTAGCTCTCGAGAGGTATTGTCTTCTCGATCGATTATGTTGTTCCACACGACCACCTCGTAAGCGATCGATATCGATCGCCATCTCAAAGAGCTCGGCGGACATGAGTGGGAGGATTCAAAGCGATATCTTCATTATCCTTCTACTACGGACTCCTTGCTTGAAAGCTACCGATGACGATGAATCAAAACTTCCATAATTGAATTACGAACCTGACTAAAGCACTTGATGAATTGGCGCAAGGTCTCGTGGTCATTCTGTCTCATCCGGTGCAAGTCATCCTCCTTCCCAGGGCAATTGTAGGTGCCTTGGAAGTTTGCCAATAGAAGGTGTTGCGCACAAAATTGTGCTGCGCACAACACGACGATCACGGCAGCGATGAGGCGCTCCGGATCACATCACCAATGCGCAGTGCCTAGGCGGAGCTAGTCGTGGTGCAACACGGTGGTGTTTGCACGGGTTGATCTTGCGATCTTGCCGGACGGGAAGCAAAAAGGTTGGAAAGGCACAGGACTACGAGGAACTATGAATAAAAGTAGATGCGATTGGTATTTGATAGATTGGTTCCTTTTACAATTGGCCATGACCCTTTTTCTATTTAAAGGGCGGCAGGTCTTAGCCGTAAGAGCTCAGGACTCCTAGCCGAACCAATTTTTACAGATATGATTCGGTTACAATTTTCAAACCTTCTATATTTGACATATCTTTCCTATTCCAAACACGCAAGTTTCCACATAGAAGATCTTCGCGGGAAAGTCTTGACGGAATCCTTGCGGAAGGTCCACGCAGGAGGTCTTGAAAAGGTCTTGAACGAAACATGGTAGTTTCATCAAATGACAATCGGAACAACCGTACCGCGGTAGTACCGCTAACGATGCACGGTCATACCGCTTGAAGTAGTAATTCCGCTAGTTAGCCTCCGGTACCACTGTTTGTACTGATGGTCCTCGTGGGAAGTTCACGCGGGAGGTCCTGAACAACTCTGATCAGGCCTCGTACATGCTCTGAGGAGGTCCTGGACGTCTCCGATCAAGCCACGTAAACGCCTTTGATAAAGTTTTGATGAAACCATGCAGACGCTTTTAAGGAGATCCTGAACGGTCCTAATGACGCCACATGAGGGACTCTAGGGAGGTCCTAAGTGGCCACGATGGAGCCATGTGGCCACTCCTGAGGAGGTCTTGAACAGTACACGGTATTACCGCCATGTGGAAGTACTGCCATCCAAACTGCGGTCATACCGCTCTTCATGTAAACCAGAGCTCCAAAACACCTTCTCTGGAGTTTAAGTACCGCTACAAAACACTCGGTACTACCTTGGTGCGGTATTACCGCTCCACACCACGGAACTACCGTTTCACAGAAATGCTCAAAAAGCCTCAAAGACACACACCTGGCCACGGACGGCCAGATTGAAATGGCCGATCGGACCACGGTTTTAGCCGTTAGATCTCGACACCGCTCGAGGTCCTGGACGTTTATCTGTTTTTGGACCGTCCGATCTCAATCGACATCTAAAAATCCATCTCAGATCAAGTGACCTGTGGTAGTACTTTACATATGTGCGGTAGTGCCGCCAAAGAGAGATCCAAGAAAATGGTATTACCGCCATTAAACATGCGGTATTATTTTTGAACGGTAGTACCGCCCATATTGCGGAACTACCGCGTTCATCAAATGCTTCAAAAGACCTCAAAACTCGTGTTTTGCCACGGATGGTCTAGATTGAAATGGCCAATCGAACGCTTATGTCTCTTTACGCTCGGACGGTCCGAACGCTCACCTACTTTTGAGCCGTTGGATTTCAATCGGACGCTTCATAAGTCCCTTTACGCTTGGACGGTCCGAACGCTCACAATGATCCGCCTGTCCATTTTAATCGGACGTCATCAAGAACCTACTCGATCACGCGTTTTGCGGTAGTACCGCTGCATTATTGTAGTAGTTCGCTTGCAGTAGTTCCACACTTAACCCGCCGGTACTACCGATTTGGCTATTACTTGTCAAAACTATGACTTCAACAAAGACCAAATGCCATCCAACAAAGATGGCGGTATGATCGCCAAGGAACACACGGTCGCACTGTTGAAAAACGTAACCTCCCAAGAGGTCTTTAAAGCCCTTTAAAGATGCTAAATCTTGTCACAACACATGCCCCCTCGCTTTTTGGTAAACAAATACATTTATCACAAAAATATCTTCAATTGTTCCTCGTGACGATGATCAAACACCGCCATATGTGTATTTCTTAGGATGATGACCAATACCATCACCATGTACTTCTCAAGCGCTTTTGCCAAACACTTGGATAGTATTTCTTCAAGTATTTACCATTAAGAGCTTTATGCAACCTATCTCCCAAATTTGCACTATATATGAATTTCCAGGACAATCTCTACAACTTTATATGGACCTTCCCAATTTGGTGACCATTTCCCAAACTTATAATCCTTAGAATTTCAACAGAAAAATCATCTTCCAAACTAAGTCCCCTATTTGAAACGATTTTTCCTTCACCTTCTTATTGTAGGCCTGGCTACCCTTATTTTATCTTTTTTCA
>JAYEVD010000095.1:0-68154 GCA_036346405.1 Phyllostachys edulis | reverse complement strand
TCCGCTAACGGAATTGCTACCATGTATACGCATATTACGGCGGTTCGTCATAGGGAATTTTGCCAAGATCACTAACTTTTTATCGTGTATTTATGGATCTGACGACGTATAATTATTTTTTTGCAGATTTAGCATATTATCGCACAGTCGCCGTGCGGCATACCACCGTCGGCTGCGACGTGTCCACGCCGCACGGCCGCCGTGCGGTGGCGCCCATGGCCCACCACGTGCCCCCTCTGGAAATTAGGGTTAGGGTTAAGTGGGTTTCGGCGATTTTCGTTTGAATTTTAAAATATAGCAAACGACTGTGTAGAGCCTCCTGACACAGTGTACTTGCTTATGAAAAATTTTCATAATTTTATTTATCCAAAACCGCCACGTGCTTTCTCCCCTGATTGGGGTTTCACGGTTTTGCCCTTGCCTTTCTTTTCCACCTAAAGCTATAGTAATCAATGCATTTTTCTTTTCCACCGAAAAGCTCCATCAACCAATTTTGTCATCACGCCACATCTTTCTATTCCATGTCTCTGCCTAATCCTTTTGTCCGCACATGCAAATTAAAACCGATCAGCAAGACGAGGAAGGATTCTCGCTATAAATTAGCGAGCGACGAGCGCTTTCATTTTGCAATCCGCTTCCACTTGCTTCACTCGCTCTTTCGCTCGCTTCTCTCTTAGCTGTTTCGTGTTGATTATATTTTCAGATATTTTAGTCTTATTAACTCTGTCATTATAAGCTAATTTAACAGTAATTTTATCTCTGTTATTTTTTGTTCTTCGTGAAATTATTTATTACTCGCGCATTTCAAAGAGTTAGAGCTAGGTTTGCTAGGTTTACTAATTTACCAAGAAGTTGCATTTTAAGTAGTTAGGTTTGCTAGGTTTAGCAATGTACCAAGAAGCCAATTTTTTGGCCACAAACTTGATCATTTGTAAATTATTTATTAACTGCGTAGCAATTTTTTGTTGTTTATAAATTCTTCATTAGAAGCTAATTTACCTAATGTTATGTAAATAATTAGTTCTAAATCCATAATTTGTAGTTAAGAAAATGTCATGCGATACACTTACTGTTGGCAAGGTTAATTAGTTACGAAATAATAAGTTTGTCATAATTAATTAGTTTTAAATAATTAGAAAATGGAAAAATAACGACAGCATGCACTGCTAGTTATTCTTGCAACTAATTATTTCGTGCTAGTTATTTTATGGTCATTATCAATCTTCTCACTAATATTTCATCTATTTTATGTGTTGCAAGTCATGTCTCTACTAGCGCTTTTAGAACACTTCTACGATGAGTACCATCGGTGCAAACTGTGGATCACCGGTGACACCGATGGCCCTTCGCCTTTGTAGCTTCGAGCCGGGAGGGATTCTTGGGAGCTGGACGATCGCTACATCCTGATCGTCCAGGAGACGGGCTTGTTTCCCCTTGCGAGGCTGGTGCCCCTCGGACGCTGGTTCCTCCTAGAGACCAACCTGCTATCGGTACTTGTCGACAGGTGGAGGCCCGAGACACACATCTTCTACTTTCGGTGGGATGAGACGACGGTCACCTTATAGGATGTCTCACTCTTGACCGGTCTCTCGATCCAGAGTGAGCCGCTTGTTTTGGGCCCTCCGTCGGCGCATTGGAAGGCTATGCTAGAGCAGCGGTTTGGCCAACCACTCCCGGAGGGTGCACGTGGTGTCCCTTGGACTTGGCTGAGGCAGTTCGATGATTGCTTATAGGGTGCACCTAACAAGGTCGTTAGGACGCATCTCGTAGCTTACCTTCTTCAGCAATTTAGTTAGGTCCTGTTTCCAACCACACAGGGTGATTGGTACTACCCCAGCTACGTTCGCCTCGCCGAGTCATCGGTTGACGCGGAGGCTGGGTCGATGCCTTAGTATAGCTGGGGGTTAGCCGTCTTTTGTGCCACATACCAGGGGTTGTATGACGCTTCACAGCACAGCACCGGTGGTACCCTTAGCCTAGCCCTCTGTTACATGCTCCTACAGCTGTGAAGTTGTGGATATCATGGGGATATGCTTACAATCTTAGGATGATGATATAATTGGCAATGGCGTTGAAGGTTTATTGAAACACTCGTTTTCGGCGAAGTTCATATGCTGTTAGGCAATAGGTCACGACCACCAAGGTGGCGATCGAGGCATTCGGCGGCGCGGTCGACCGCCATGCATCGGGTCGAGTGGCTAGCGGTCTGACCGGCCATAAAGAAATTTTGAGTTTGGAGCTAGGCTAAAAATAGAGGGTGTAGGGAAGAGAGGGGATTTTTCTATACTTGGTCTCATAATTTTTGGTCCTTCGAGTCAAAAGTTCTATTCGTTTAAAATTTCCAGAAGGTTTCGGATTTCCAGAGTAGAATTTTGGCTAAGTCCCTTTCTGGGCGGTTAGACCGGCCATGGGTGGCGGTCTGACCGGTTTTGACTTGTTCGTCGATTATCTTAGCGGCGATGATTGTTTGGTTAGGTCAAGTTCATGGGTTTCAGTGCATATGTGTTGTATGATGTATATTTTGACTAACATGCATCAAGTTGCGAAGAACTTGTTCCCGAAATCGATTTCTTTATATATTGTTGTGTAGGAAGCTTGGCGGTCAACGATGGTCAACGGCGAGGATGCTAGGGACTAGGCTTGAAGAGCTGAGGTCCAGAACGATCGAAAATGCTAGGTAAAGTCAGAAGACTCAAGCATGGTGCACAATGGACGAGGATGATCGAATGGAAAGTTCGGTGCGACGGGTTATATCAAGCGGCGTGAGGGTCGGTGCAAGTGCCATGGTGGTTTCGGTGGGAGCCGAATGGGAGGGACTTGCCGACATGAAGAGAGTCGTTGATCAACCTACACGTGGCGAAGTATGGGATTGGTTCATGAAGATTGGACTCGGTCTTTGAAGAAAGGTCGAGAAGGGCTATTTTAGTAACTTCACCTAAATACCGCCTTGATGGCTTTTGGCTAACCCGCGGCGCAAGACGATATAAGGAGAAGCAGTTTAGGTCAAGAGAAGATGAACACGGCGCTTTGAAATGCATGGGCGCTTTGAAATGCATGCGTAAGTGAAACCCGTTTGTGTGTGGGCTTAACAGGTGCCCATTAGGGATATCCTTATAGAAACTAGCCTCCACTATAAATAGGGGAGGGTGCTGGTTGTGCACCTCCCAACCCTTCATATCAAAAACCCTAGTTTGTGTTTTAGGGTTAGGAGGGAATAGTGGAGAGGTTAGGGTTCTAGCGAGTTGGATTGATTGTGTGCTCATGTGTTGAGCTTTTGTCCTCCTAGATGGAGTGTTTGTGAACCAACATCAATCTCAAATCAATCCAAGTAAGATTTCAGAAGATGAGTCTATTTTTGTTCTTGCTCTCTATTTTGTGATTTTGGGGTTTTCTTTGATCCGTGAGTTTTCCTTTGGTTTCTGGCTTGGATCTTGCTTGTTGTGACATGTGGGAATGCATCAGGATCATCTTGATCATCTTCTACCCCACGAGCAAGTCTTTAGATCATATTTTGGTTTTGACTCGGTTTTGAAGCAACATTCACTCAAACGGAAAAAAGTTGGAACTTCGGCAACGATCTTCATGATCGTTGATTGAAATAGGTTCCTGACATCCTAAAGAAGGTATGTTTCAAGTTTCGTGAAGTTTGGAGTTGTGGATCAAAAGTTAGACTAATTTGTGATTTTGAGATCGGGTTGATTTTACTGTTCATTGGCCTAGAGGTCAGACCGCCCTTAAGAGAGAGGTCAGACTGCTAACTACAAGGAGGTCTGACCGCCGAACTAATTTGGGGTTGAGTTTTTATGATTTTGGTCTATTTGCTTCGGGGTTTTGATTGGATTCAACACAAATCTTCCACTGTGCTTGTATATTGATCTTCATAGCTTTCATGCCTATTGGAGTGAAATTAGTATTGAATTCAATCAAGGAGAAAAGAGATCGTGTCTTCTATTCACCCCCTCTAGTCTTTTCAGGTCCAACAAGTGGTATCGAGTCTTGTTAGTTCAATTTTGATCTTAACAGTCCTTCGAACTTGGCGATGGAGAAGTACTCCACCAAGCCGCATGTCTTCGGCGGGCTTGACTATGCCTATTGGAAGAATCGCATGCGTGTCTAACTTCAGAGCGAAGGTCAAGCCATATGGGAGGTTGTTCGAGCTCCACTCGTTTTGCCTGAGGTTACTACGGCTGCTTCAACAACCCTCTTGGCTAACAACCATAAGGCAAAGAATCTCCTATATGCCGGGCTTAGTAGATAAGAGCATGATAGGATTTGCAATCTTGAGACCGCACACGAGATTTGGCACACCCTCTAAACCTACCATGAGGGTTCATCCCAAATTAAGCAAGTACGCCAGACGGTCTTCAAGCGAGAATACAACAAGTTCGAGATACGTCTTGGAGAGAGCATCGATGATGTATTCACTCGCTTGAACAAGGTGATTAATCAGATGAGAGCAGTAGACATTGAATATTCTCAGTCTGAGAATGCCACCCACCTCTTGGCTATAATCAACACTAAGGAGTGGGAGATGAAGGTTACTGCCATTGAGGAGAATGCCGATCTCTCTAATCTCTCTTTGGAGCTGCTCTATAGTAAGCTCAAGACTCATGAGATGAAGAGAGTTAGCTATCCTAAGAAGGAGAACATGGCTTTGATGGCAGATCCTCTTAAAAGAACTGATAATTCTTCTGTGTCTTCCTCTGGATTTTTACTTGTATGTTTATCTACAATACATGAAGAGGAACTTGAGAGTATCCCTGAGGCTGAATTAGCCCTTCTAGCCAAAAAATTCACATGGGCCTATAACAATGTGAGAAACAAGAAAAGAGACGGCCCTATGACATGCTATGAGTGTGGAGAGCTCTACCATATCCGGGCAAACTGCCCCAAGCTAAAAGGTAAGGGCAACCACAAGGAGGAGAAGGTAGCTTAGAGGAAGCCTCAAGGGAACAAGTCCAAGTTTGATGCTGCCAAGCTCATGAAGACTGCTCACTGGGTCCTTGCCGCTTTTGGAGAGCAATCCATGAGCGATGTAGACTCCGGGAGCAAGGAGGACAAGGAGGAGGAGCTCCCTCAACGCAAGAAGAAAGGGAAGGCAAAGGACTTTACCGGCATGTGCTTTATGGCCGACTCCGTCGACATCGATGGCACCGATGAGGTACCTCCATCCTATGATGTTCTCTCTGCTAGATGTGATACCATCTTTGAGCAACTGCTTAGCCAGGATAAGGCATTAGAATTCACCATGGCTAGGAATAAGGATTTAGAGACACAAGTTGATAATTTCACACTAGAACTTGTGAATGCTAAGACTCTTGATGCTGATGAATGTTCATTCTGCTATGTTTTACACTCTGAACTTGGCGGTTACAAACTACTCATGATGTTACCTTGCACCAACTAGAAAATGTTAGGATTGAGTTAATTGAAATTAAATCTGCTCCATGTGAAAAATGCTTAGAATCTAGCAAGTTGGTCATTTCTGATAAGGCTGAATCTAGCACTTGCTCTTTCTGCTTAGAACGTGGACATGAAGTTAAAGACATATTAGAAGCAGTTAGAGTTAAGTATGCCAAGCTTAAGAACAGAATTAATTCTGCTACCTGTGCTTCATGTGAAGCCCTTAAGCTTGAAGTTGCTATTCATAAGGAGAAGCATGCTAGAGCCATTAAGGCCAAAACTTGTGAATCATGTATTAATCTTGGAAAAGAGAATGCTTATCTTAAGAATACTTTAGAAAAATTCTCTAAGGGTGAGAAACAATTGAACATGATTCTTGATAAGTCAAAAACTCCTTATAAGAAGCAAGCATTAGGATACAACTTTGCCCAAGACAAGTCTAAGCCAAATGTCATTCAAGTCTTAGAAAATGACTTAGTTGAGTTCAAAACCCAACCTGCAAAACTATTTTCCAATCTGCAGGTTTTGCCCAACCATCTTTTGAGCCAAAAGGTGCTTCTCTCAGTGGTACCAAGTACTATTGCACCTATTGCAAGAAGGATGGGTATTTACTTGAGTTCTGTTGGCGTAAGTTGAAAAATGCTAGGAGAAATCTTACTAGAATTTCATCTCATCAACCTAGAGCTTTCATGAGACATGGTCACCTAGAAAAGAAGAAACACGGACTAGGATTTGTTTCAGATGCTCATCATCATCATGTTCCTAGACATGATGCATCTCATGTTCGTAACCATTGCTCATGATAGAACCTTAAGTAGGACCAAGGCTAACAATTACGCTTTACATATCTGCCAGAGACATGTGTCTCAAAGATCGGGTTCCCAAGTCTTGTTTAACTAACCTCAGTATTGAGACACATCGATCTTCTGTGCCTTGATTTTCATGATCGACGCGGAAGGGGGAAGAACACGTGATTCATCGACTTCGGGTGTTCACGCCACATGACCGGAGACTCAAGATGGTTCACCTCCTTCACGCGGTTGACTGGTGATGACTTGATCATCTTTGGAGATGATACACAAGGACGGATTGAAGGAACGAGATCGATTAGGGTAAACGACAAATTCATCCTGAAGGATGTCGCTCTTGTGGACAAGCTAATCTGTCTCACAGCTTCTTGATGATGGCTATGAGACTAGATTTAAGAAAAATGCTTGCCATGTGCTTGATTCAGCTAGTGAGCTTGTTTTTGGGATTTCTAGAGTTGGTAGAATCTTTGGAGTTAACTTTTCTGAATCGCTTGCTGGATCTCTCAAATGTTTGATTGCATCTTTTTTTTGAGTTATGGCTTTAGTACCGTCGTTTGGGGCACATTGGTTTTATCATCTAATACGAAGTTAGCGCCTTGATCTCATGAGAGGTTTGCCTAAACTCAAAGCCATCAAGGATGTTATATGTGTGCCCTGTAGGCATGGCAAGCAAGTTGCTGCCTCACACCCTTTATTGACTATGGTCATGATTGACGGACCGGGACAGTTGCTTCATATGGATACTGTTGGTCCTACTAGGGTTCGGTCAGTTGGTGGCAAATGGTATATTCTTGTCATGGTCGATAATTTCTCAAAATACTCTTGGGTGTTCTTTCTTTCTTCGAAGGATGAAGCTTTTGATCATTTTCATGATCTTGTTCTTCTCTTGGCTTCTGAACTTCATGGTGCCTTGAGAGTAGTTCGCAGTGACAATGACACAGAGTTCAAGAATACCTCGTTTGCCTATTTTTGTGCTGAGTGTAGTATTGAGCATCAGTTCTCCTCTCCACACGTCCCTCAATAAAATGGCGTGGTGGAAAGGAATAACAGAACCTTAGTCGAGATGGCTAGGACGATGCTAGATGAGTATAACACTTCGAGGAGGTTTTGGGCCGAAGCTATTGCTACAGCTTGCCATAGTGCCAATCGTGTCTTCTTAAGACTATCTTTGGGCAAGACATTCTATGAGCTTCGGTTTTGGTAGAAAACCCTATGTTTCCCATTTTTGAGTTTTTGGAGCTAAGTGTTTCATTCTCAAAACAGGAAACCTAGATAAATTTGAGTCAAGAACTTCTAATGGTTTATTTCTGGGTTATCCTGCACATTTGAGGGGTTTTCGGGTTTTTAATCTTGATACTAACGTTGTCCAGGAGACATGCAATGTCACTTTTGATAAGACTAGCCCTAGTGCTAGATCAGATGTTTCTGTGATACACAAAAGTGCTATTTAAAAGCATTTTTATAGAGGAAGATGATGATGGAGTCGATGATGCTCTCCTACCTGCTGCTGATGCTCCTATTCCAGCTCAACAATTTGCTTCGACTACTTCACCTCCAATTGAGGCTCCTGTTGCATCTTCATCATCAGTAGTACTTGCAGAGGTCAAAGAGATGCTAGCTCCCTAGGGCGCTCCACTTCACATTCAGAAGCATCATCCTCCGGATGAGATCATTGGTCATCTTCATGAGCAAGTCACTCACTCCAGGTATCATGATCCGAGTCTCTACTCCCATTCTGCATTTGTTGCTTCTTTCGAACCCCGCGATATATCACATGTTTTATCTGATTCTAGCTGGGTTAATGCCATGCATGAGGAGTTAGAGAACTTTGAGAGGAACAAGGTTTGGAACCTAGTAGAGCCTCCTAGTGGTCATAATGTGATAGGAACCTGTTGAGTATTCAAAAACAAACAAAGTGAGGATGGTTTTGTAGTTAGAAACAAGGCTAGGTTGGTAGCTCAGGGTTTTAGCCAAGTTGAGGGATTAGACTTTGATGAAACATTTGCTCCTATTGCTAGATTAGAAGTCATTCTCATTCTGCTTGTATTTACTGCATCTAAGGGTTTTAGGCTGCACCAGATGGATGTCAAGAGTGCATTTCTGAATGGTTATATAGAGGAGGAAGTGTATGTTAGACAATCCCCAGGCTTTGAGAATCCCAAGCATCCACATCATGTTTTCAACCTATCCAAAGCCATGTTTTCAAGCTATCCAAAACCTTGCATGGTCTTAAGGAAGCCCCTAGAGCCTGGTATGATAGACTTAAGACCTTCTTGCTTAAGAATAATTTTGAGATGGGAAAGGTAGATAAGAGTCTATTCATTCTTAGGCATGACAATGACTTCTTGCTTGTTCAGATTTACGTAGATGATATTATCTTCGGTGGTTCTTCTCATGCTCTTGTTTCTAGTTTTTCTGAGACCATGTCTAGGGAATTTGAGATGAGTATGATGGGAGAGCTCAACTAATTTCTGAGGCTTCAAATCAAGCAATGCAAGGAAGGGATCTTCATCCATCAAACGAAGTACACCAAGGATTTGCTCAAGCGCTTCGAGATGGGTTACTAGAAGCCGATCGCTACTCCCATGATGACCTCAACTGTTTTGGATCCAGATGAGGAAGGAGAAGCCGTGGATCAACGTGAGTACCGCAGCATGATCGGCTCCCTCCTTTACCTGACGGCCTCAAGACTAGACATCCACTTCGCGGTCTGCCTCTGTGCGAGGTTTCAGGCGTCTCCGAGAACTTCACATCGCCAAGCTGTCAAGCGCATTTTTAGGTACCTTCACTCTACCCTCTAGTATGGCATTTGGTGTTTATGCTCTTCTTCCTTATCCATTCGGGGGTTTTCTTATTCTAATTTTGCGAGCTGTCGGCTAGATAGGAAGAGTACCTCTGGCACTTATCACTTCTTAGGCACTTCTCTTGTCTCTTGGTCGTCTAGTAAGCAGTCCTGTGTTGCACAATATAAGCTTTACTGCTTGTCTTTTTAAATTGATGAAGCTTTACTTAGTACCCTTTTGAGCATTAGTGTTTCACTTTTTGCTCAGTTCCATGTCTAGTTCTTTGACTTGCTAGAATTATCATGCTTTCACATGTGTAGCTAAGTCTTTGCTAAATAAGCTAGAACTTTAAGACAACTTGAACTGAAAAATTATAATTTGTGGATCTTTTAGCTAGTTGCGCAATTAGTGATCCTTTTGTGACATTGGCCTTGTCAAAATTGCTTTGTTAGCTCTTGAATCTAGGATTGAACATCTCTTGAGCTTCTTGTTCCTGGGTGAATCTAAACTTGCTCTTGTTCAAAATGAAAAATCAAATTTCAAGATTCTCATGTGGTTAAATTGTGCCAAACTATTCTCACGAGACTGCATGGAGATAGTTTAATGATCTAGACGATCTCTTGGGGACTGCTTGTCAAAATTAACATGAACCTCAAGATTTGTCGCCCTGATTGAAGCTTAGGAAGAGTTTATGGATGGCTCCTAGTCCAGGATCTTCTTCACTAAGATAGACCTTTAATTAACATCCATATTCATTGCAAATGAAAACTGTTGTAAAAATTAGGTGATTGAGGTTCTTTGAGCAAAATGATTCAATTTAGAACTTTTTTTTTCTCGAGGATGGTCGTTGTTAGCTTCTTTATCTCACATTGACATTTTGACATGGCCATTATCATTTTAGGATCCCTGTTGAAGAACCTACTAATTTTGAAGTTTTGCTTAAATTGTTACAATTCATCATTTTATCTTGAGTCTTCTAGCTTAGCTTTGATATATATGTCTTAACATGATCTTGCTAGCGCTTTCAGGCTTGATATGTATTGAGTAATAGTAGAAATGCTAGATTGCTCTTTTGGGTAATCTCCAAAGCTTCTTGTGCTAAAAATTGAAAATTACAAAAAAAAAAATGAAGCCACTCCATTGCATTTCATGCATGCTCTTTCTTATGCTTTTTCCTCATTTCTACATTTGTCATCTCTGGATGAGAGGAAGGCATGATTCCTTGATGACTCCATTGTCAAAGGGGGAGAAGATGTAACAAAAAATGTTAAAAAGAAGGAGCTATTTTGAGAAAGAGGGAGAAAATAGAATTTTCTGAAAAATGATGATCATAGTGAGGGGGAGCATTTAATTTGCATTCTTATGGTCTTATTTCCATTTCTGAACTTGAATTGCAATTCTTGGAACCTCATAATGATCAAAGGTCAAATTGAACAATTGTTCTTTCATATGAACCTTAAGTGAGATTTTTGACTCTTCTCTGGAAATTGAAGCTTTCTTGCTTTTGTTTACTCGATCTCACTTGCTTATACTAATTTGAAGCCAACTTGGTCATTTCCATTGCTTTCTCTTGCTTTTGGACCAAGTTGTGCCTTTGCGCGAAAATGTGGGTATTTTCATTTTCAAACCTCAAACTTACATTTTGTGGGAAATTGCCAATGTGTTCATCAAGGGGGAGATTGTGGATATCATGGGGATATGCTCACGATCTTAGGATGATGATACAATTGGCAATGGCACTGAAGGCATATCGAAATACTCGTTTTCGGCGAAGTTCACATGCTGTCAGGCAATGGGTAGTCAGACCGGCCTGTGCGGCGGTCAGACCGGCCACCACTAGCGGTCAGACCGGCCATGCCTCGGGTTGAGTGGCTGGCGGTCAGACTGGCCAATGGGCAGCGGTCTGACAGGCCATAAAGAAATTTTATGCTTGGAGCTGGGTCAAAAATAGAGGGTGTAGGCAAGAGAGGATATTTTTTACACTTGGTCTCATAATTTTTGGTCCTTCGAGTCAAAAGTTTTATTTGTTTGAAATTTTCAGAAGGTTTCGGATTTCTAGAGTGGAATTTTGGCTAACTCCTTGCAGATTCGCCGAATCCACTGTGGCGCTTGACTGGTTTTGACTTGTTCGTTGGTCATCTTGGCGGCGATGATTGTTTGGTTAAGTCAAGTTCGTGGGTTTCAGTCCAAATGTGTTGCATGATGCATGTTTTCACTAATGTTGGTCAAGTTGCGAAGAACTTGTTCCCAGAATCGATTTCTTTGTCTATTTTTGTGCAGGAAGCTTGGAGGTCAATGACGGTCAACGGCGAGGTTGATCAGGACTAGACTTGGAGAGCTGAGGTTCAGAACGAACGAAGATGCCGGGTGAAGTTAGAAGACTCAAGCATGGCGCAAAATGGACAAGGATGACCGAATGGGAAGTTCAGTGCAACGGGTTGTATCAAGCAGCGTGGAGGTGTCGGTGCAAGTGCCATGGTGGTTTCGATGGGAGTCGGATGGGAGAGACTTACCGACATGAAGAGAGCCGTTGATCAACCTACACGTGGCGAAGCATGAGATTGCTTTATGAAGATTGGACTCGGTCTTTGAAGAAAGGTCGAGAAGGGCTATTTTGGTAACTTCACCTAAATACCGCCTTGATGGCTTTTGGCTAAACCGTGGCACAAGACGGCGTAAGGAGAAGTGGTTTAGGTTAAGAGAAGATGAAGACGGCACTTTGAACTACATGCGTAAGTGAAACCCATTTGTGTGTGGGCTTAACGGGTGCCTATTAGGGATAGCCTTCTAGAAGCTAGTCTCTACTATAAATAGGGGAGGGTGCTGGTTGTGCACCTCCCAACCCTTCATATCAAAAATCCTAGTTTGTATTTTAGGGTTAGGAGATAATAGTGGAGAGGTTATGGTTCTAGGGAGTTGAATTGATTGTGTGCTCATGTATTGAGCTTTTGTCCTCCTAGATAGAGTGGCTGTAAACCAACATCAATCTCAAATCAATCCAAGCAAGATTTCACAAGATGAGTCTCTTTTTGTTCTTGCTCTTTATTTTGTGAATTTGGGTGTTTCATTGATTCGTGAGTTTCCCTTTGGTTTCGGCCTGGATCTTGTTTGCTGTGACATGTGGGAATGCATCTAGGATCATCTTGATCATCTTCTACCTACGAGCAAGTCTTTAGATCATATTTTGGTTTTGACTCGGTTTTGAAGCAACATTCACTCAAACGGCAAAATGTTGGAACTTTGGCAACGATTTTCACGATCGTTGATTGGAATAGGTTCCTGACATCCTAAAAAAGATATGTTTCAAGTTTCGTGAAGTTTGGAGTTGTGGATCAAAAGTTAGATCATTTATGATTTTGAGATCAGGCTGATTTTACTGTTCATTGGCATTGAAGTCAGACCGCCCAACTAATTTGGGTTTGAGTTTTTGTGATTTTGGTCTATTTGCATCGGGGTTTTGATTGGATTCAATACAAGTCTTCCACTGTGCTTGTATATTGATCTTCATAACTGTTATAACTATTGGAGTGAAATTAGTATTGAATTCAATCAAGGATAAAAAGAGATCGTGCTCCTATTCACTCCCTCTAGTTGCCTTTTCGGTCCAACAAAAGTTGGGAGCACTTCCGGGTTGGGTGGCCATCCATCGAGATAGCGGTGCACCCGTATGCCCCCCCCATTGACGCGATAGACGGGCCCGCCATGGGCTCACCATGGACTGTAGGCCGTCTATGCTAGGCCAAGGACAAGCCAGTGAGGTGCTACTTGTTGTACCACAATGAGTTCGAGTCATTACACGAGAGCGACATCATATGTAATCCATGGTATCCATAGTTCGTGCGCATGGTAGCACCACACGGACTATCCATGTAATGCACCCAAGACATCGGGTTATGAAGGACAACCTGCCACCTGGTGTTCGCACATATGGTGGAGCCTTACACACCGTAGCACATAATACGACAGTTTGGTTCATACCAGGTCGTGCCCATCGGACGGCAGGCTCCTGTAGCGAACCGTACACTTGTGAATCAAACTTCATCCAAGCATCGGCTGCACACGCGTGGGCTCGAAGAACAGACACACGAAGCGAAGCGGTGGCACGCGCGGGAGGGCCGACGAGCGGCGGCCATGGCGTTTTGGCGGCGCTGTCGCGCTGGCTCCGTCTTCAAGCGCGGCATGGCAGCGGGAGCACGCAATGCGAAGGGCCTTTGAGGTGTCGCTACGGTGCGGCTGGCCTTCAAGGCGTGGCAGCGCGAGTGGCCTTCGAGGTGGTGGCGGCTTGAAGCGCATACCGCGGAGGCGGGACGAGGCGGCGATGCCGCAGGGGCTATAATAACAAGACGGCCATGGGTGGTGGCCGTCGCGATGCCGCTGCACTTCTTCCTCCCGAAAGTTTACCGCCACCTCGCATCGTGCTCCCATCGCTCCGGTGGGAATCTTGATGTCCTAACCATGTCACATGGTGTTCCTGTGCTAAGTAAACAATTCCCCTCAATCAATTTCATTTTTGGTTGTAGTTCATCGTCGGATTTGGTCGTTTTCTTCACCTAGGCCGAAAACTCATCCATCGTCTGATCTCTTTCTCCGGTGAGCTTCTTGCCAATGGGACCACGCCATAACATGTTCCTGACCTTCTTCTACCCATCCCCCACCTCAGTTTGGACGATTCGATTCTGCTGTCGCGGCGCCGCCACCGCCATCGCCACCATATCTCGCCGCTGCCGCTGCCGCCTGCCTCCACGGCCACCCCAACTTACTCGGTGCACTCCCCTTGGTCGTGTCGTGCTTGTGCTTACGCCATTTTCCCCGAGGCACCGTTGCATGGCCGGCGCCATCGCACGACCACATGCCGCTACCACCGCCGCCTCGGTGCCCCTCCGCCGCTACCGCCACCACTTGTAGTTAGGGAAGCCCTTCGGGGTTCCATTCTTCTGGTCGCCGCCCGCTCCCATGCCTACGCAGTCTGCGTCTTTGAGCCTCCTCTATTCTGCTTTGTTGTGCTCTTTCTATGTAATGCTCTTTGAGTCACTGACATTAGAGGCCCACTTGTCATTCCTTCTATCTTTGTCACTTACAATAGGGCCCCATGTGTCATATTAAATGTTTTTGCATTATAAAATCAGAATGGAATATTCTCTTCTTCTCAATTTCGAGGAATTTTCAATTCCGATAAACTTCCGGGAGTTCGTTCTCTTTCGTACGAACTCCGAATCAATCGATTCTCGTTCCTAAATTCTTAAAATATCTATTGGTACTAATTTTATAATTTTTAGATTTTATTTATTTTTCTATTACTTATTTTGTCTCGATTCATATGTGTAGAGTCCACCCCCGCCGAAGCCACTTTGGACTAACCGGACTCATTAACCTCCAACTTCGACGAAGGCGAGTCTCTTTTGAACATTCTGTACCTATAATTTCTAAATTATATTTTCAGTTTTAAAGTATTACGCATTGCTATTTCACATAAAATGATGAGTTCAAATTATAGATTATTAGTTAAACAAAAATTTGTTAATGTCTTCCTTTCATAATTGTTATCCTTATACCTTTGTAACCCTAGTATAGTAATTCCACAATATTGATTACAACATTGTGGAATAGTTAAACACAATAGAATTACCTAGACATGCTTTTCGGTCTTGATCAACCTTTGGGGAAACCATATTACCCTTTATGTTATAGTTTGGAAAATGTATGACATTACGTAATGTTAGTAATTGCAAAATAAAATAAAATGGTGGAAATTATTTAGATTAGGGCAAGTGTCTTGAGTTTTGACTTCTCGTCTTGGTCGATTAAGGACCGAAGCTTGTGTCTATTCAAACAGAGCTATACCATACAACTACATGTCCTAAATGGGAAGGGTCTCGCCGATTAATTTACTTATTCTAGATATTTAGCCCGCCTACATGTAGATGGTAGGAGTTATCGGTAGTGCAAACGATGGTAACCCACGTACATGTTTGTCGGGCTTACGTTGGGTGATGGTAATTGATGTCTATGTCCGGGCGAGTTATCCCCCATAATGGTGAGCTCTAGGCCGATGGTAAATGACGCCCATGACTTGGGGTTAAGCTCATTGGGCAAAGCAATGTAAGGATAAAGTATTAAAAAGCCTTGTGGTAATCGCTAGCACGCTTGCCAAGGAAACGTGTCATGGTTTACAATATAAGTCAATTATCCCGTGTGGGTTAATCTGTACAACCTTTGCAGAGTGTAAAATTATTCAAATAGTCGTACCCATGGTCAAGGGTGGGCAAGGTGCGTTTTCACATGATACATTTAAGAATTGTTTTCAAAGAATTATTTTGGGAAATCCGGGAGTAGCTGAAACTCTTGGATTATTGTACTGGCAGTTAGAGCTAGTTGGGTAGCTAGAGCCCTACACATAAAAACTTGCCAATAGTACTAGCGGCTGGTAGCTAGAACCTTCACTAGAGAATTTAAATTATTTTATGTGCTTTGTGAAAAAATGTTGAAATGTAAAATATTGCTTTGTGCAAAAGAACCATATAAGCTCATTTGTTAAATCTATGCGTATACAGATTTCCCAAGACTTACGAAGTACTTTATGTACTCATGTGTTACAGTCAAAACAAATCTCAGAAGCCTTCAATGATGCCGAGGATGACTACGACTTCTACGCCTGTGGGTTTGACGATGGACACATGGTGTACTAGGTTGTGCTCCCTAGTTGAATGTCGGTGGCAATTCGATGGGCCATCTCGGAGTTTACTCTTTTATTGTTTTTGCTATTGTAAGACTTGAGGTCATGTGACTTATATTGTAATAAGTGGTCTTAAGGCTAGTACCTTGTTATTACTTTTATGTTAATCATGATTCGAACTTATTATCAATGTTGTATTCACTGTGTGCACTAGCTGCTGATCTGGGACTAGTGCAGAAATACACGGAGGGTTCGGATTCGTAAATTTGGTCCCGACACATGGTTACTAGTTAATTAAATGTCTTGATGGGCTTTGTAGGAAAAATTGATTGAATTGTGCCCTATTCACAATTGGTCGGAGATATTAGTGGAAGCGTATGGACTCGACCATCATAGGGCGCTATACGTAAGCCAAGATGAATTTCCCTGTTGCTATTTCCTCTATATACACAATGTATTTCTGCCGACTAATGCATGAAAGGGGGCATTGAAGAATGCGCGAGGGGAGGAGGGGGGTAGCTTCCTCCACATGGTGTTCTTTGATTCTTTCACATTTAGACGTTTTAGAGCGCGCATTCTTCAATGCCCCCTTTCATGCATTTTTTCGGATTTTGATCAATTGAACTTTTTATTAATAATATTTTAAAATTAACCCCTACCCAAAGTTATTTCAAAAAATGATCACTGCAAAGGTGGCGTGGCAAATGACCCTTGCCAAGGGCGAGCACAACACGAGCGCGGGAGCAGCGGTTTAGTAACATTCTCATTTTCAAACGGTGAATAGTATTTGCATTTGGTTCTTGATTTTCAAATTATCCGGTATTTTCAAAAAATCTCCTAGCTTCCTTTAAGCTCGGGTTTGTATTTCAAACCTTCTTGCAATGTCTTGAATTCAAATTTTAGTTGAATTCTCTTTTTCGGTCTTGGGCCCCCTTTCTCTTTTTTGCCTTCCTCTCTTTCTTGGGCTCAGCCACCTTCTTTTGGGTAGGCCCTTTCTTTTCTTCGGGCTGTCCAAATTTATTCCCTTGCTTTCGGTTCAGCCACCTTGGCCCAGCTCCCATCCCCCTCCTCCTTCTCCCTGGCCAAGCCAGTCAAGGCCACCCATGCGCCCCCACTGCAGTGCCCACGAGCGCCCCTGCGCCATTCCCTGTCGCTCCCATGAGCTCCCTCTACCACCCGCAGGCACGCCACACCACACTGCGCCTCGTCGGCTTCCACCTTCCACCGCCATGACTCAATGGCGCACCCCCGACATGTCCCGTCTCACTAGCACCGAGCTCCCGTCGCCGTGACGCCGACACCCATACCTCACCCATCAAGTGCTCTGCACAAAGCGCACGCACACCTGCGCCTGCATCACCCTCCTCGCCATGTCGCCACACTCCGCTTCCTCCACAGGTTTCCACACCGCCTTCGCTTGTTGCCATGCCAAGACAACGCCCATGCCAATCGCCCTCGGGACCGAGCGACCCGCACACCTCCTCAACAGCTCCCTTCCTCCTCTGGCGCCTATAAGAAGGCCCCTGTACTCCTCCTACCTCCCTACCACAGCCGGTGTCTCATATCCTTCTTCGCCGAGTAGAGCCGAGGCTACACCTGAGCCCCTTTGGCCACACCGCCTCACCGCCGCACCATCGCTCCGGCCCTGCCACCACCCCACCGACTGCGTCACCATGCATCTCGGAGGCCGAGGAAGCTATCCCCCTCCTCCCCTCGCCTTCCCTGCCACCGAGACAAGCCGCCACGAGAGCTCCCTTCTCCTCCATCCCGATCGCCATCGGCTGACCACCACGACGCCTCGAAGCTTCCTGCCTTCTTCGCCTCCCCACGCCCGGCTGCTATCTTTGCCGCCAGCGTGCCAGATTCTGCCGCCTGAAAGCAACCGCAGGGCCGCCGCCTTTTCAGACTATCACACGCCACAGAGCCACGTTGCCGTCACACCGCTCATGAGGACCTCGCCTCACAGACTCTAATCCGCCTTACTGCTGGCCTCCTCACGCCGCCGCTTCCGGCCACGCTTGCCGAAACCTCCTCTGCCTCCCTACTTGGCTCTAAGGATCGGCCTCAGGGTCTTTCGACCCCTCCTCCTTGATCGCCACTGGCCCGGGTCCACGCCCGCTTGTATGTGCCCGCAAGTGGACTCGGTCCACACGGTCTCTCTGTGAGCCATGCAACTGAACTGTGGGCCCCACTGGCAGCTTTCTCTCTCTCCCTTTTTTTCTTGTATTATTCTTTTTATGGTTTAATGCAAACCCGAACTTCGAAAGCTCTGTTCTCCCTCGTCGTAACTCCAAAAATTATGAAATTTGTTTCTAAAATTTTGTTAATTCAAGATCTTGCTAATGGCACTGGTCTTGTTCAATTTGGAGTTCATTTGTTAATTCTTTAGTATTTATTTATTTTCTATTACTTGTTGTTCTTTTTTTCCGGTACCTTCGTTCGATTAGGATTCGAAGACGCGGAAGATCTCCAACTTGATCAAGCACAAGAATATCAAGATTCTCTTACCTTTACTCCAGGAGAGTCAATACTTTGATTATATTAATCCTACATTTTATGTAAATTATATTCATTTCAATTACCAAAATTGCATGCTTTAATTCTCTAATCAAATGTATGTTAAAGCATAAGGTAGTTAAATACCCATTTGATGATTAATTAATTATTATACCATCCTTTGACAATTGAATCCATTATTCCATGTCACCCTAGTAACTATATGGTAAATATCGGTTATAGTTTGTACTTAAGCGACATGCTAGTCTTGCTTAACACTACTACAAAACAAGCTATAGAAGACGCCTCATCACAGATGGTTTCTTTGGAACCGTCTGTGATGAAATTATCACAGACAGTTCAAAAGGAACCATCTGTGTTGGGTTTGTCCTGCTAGGTATCAGCTTATCACGCATTTGGTTCTTATTATGAACCGCTCGGTGATAGCACCTATCACGCATTGTTGTTTAATAGAACCATTCTGTGATAGTTCACAAACGGTCTTTGTTAAGAACCGTCTGTGATACTACTATCTGTGAACTATCACAGACGGTTCTATTAAACAACCGTCTGTGATAATCTCCGATACCACAGACGGTTGTCAACCAAGACCGCTCAGGAGTCGTCCACCGAGCTTCTATTAAAAACCGCTCGTGATAGGTGCCTATCACAGATGATTTGTAATCGAACCATCTGTGATAGGCTGGCAATACAAATACCTGGTCCTGACAGACCGCCCCTGCCCATTCCCATTTGAGCCGCCGCCACTAGGTCCTTCCCTATTGCGCCACCGATAGAGAGGGAAGGGAGGAGAAGGAGAGGAGGAAGGGAGGAGGAGTGGATTCTCGAGAGATATTTGGTATTTTCATCGTGAGCTCCGAGGGTAACAATCTACAACCCTTTATGTTTGCTATAAATTAATCACTAATCAATTTAAGTATGTTTGGTAAATAGGAAGCCCATTGCACCGCCGACAGAGAGGGAAGGGAGAAGAAGGAGAGGAGGAAGGGAGGAGAAGGCGAGGATTCTCAAGAGATGATACATTGCTATGGTTGGCAAAAGGGCCACAATTTACAATTGTCACATGGCAAGGATACGACATAAATGAGTACACATTTTATACTACAATCAGATAGGAAGAGCATACCTGCATTAGCGGTGTCCGTGATATATGCATTTAGTACCAATGGGCAAATAGAGGAGATATGGGAGCTCGAATACGTGCTTTTCAAGATCCCCATATTTCGTGTCATGGGTCCATCTCCCATAGGTGAAGGTCGATAAGTCACGGCGTCACTACGTGGACCTTTAACGGTCGGATACAATGACGATCCATTCGCATTTAGCTAACCAACTTGTTCAAGTCTTTTATGTAACCAACCCGGTAAATAAGAAGCGCTATGTAGTTTTTCATGGAAAAAGGAGGATTGTCGGAGTTGAGAATGTAATGGACGAGGAAGAATACAATCAATTTGATGAATTGCCTCCTTCAAGACTAAAGATCAGCTTGAGGAAGAACCCAAAGAGGAAGTTAGCTATATGCGCGTCGATCATCATGGATGGCTATATTTTTATTAAGAATTTACTCCATTGTAATTAATTTATTCCATAACATGAGACATGTCAATGTGGACTTGCCATGTGTTATGGACTTGTAATCTCTTATATATTTTGTTGTCAACATGGAATTGTCATCTCTGATTTTGATGTCAATGTGGACTTCATTGTAATGTGGAATGATAATATTATACACTTATAATAAAATGTACCATAAAGACCATATCCTTTTTACATCACGCATTTATAAAAAAAGGATTAGCGATCCTATCTTAGCCTTGAAATCTTCATAAGCCTTCGCCGCTTCGGTGATGGCGGATCGGTATGATCGCCGATCAAACGCCTCCACCTCGATCTTGCACGCCGATTCAAGCGCTTGTAGCTATTCAGACCAAACCAAGCCCCATATAGCCCAGAGGCCATCAACCCTTGTCTCTCCGTCCTTGGCGAGGTCGACCGCGCCTCTCGCACTTGATGTCGCCTCGACACTCCGGATTGCATCCTCGATGCGGACCAAGTAGTTCCATAGGACGATCTCCACGATGAGGTTTACTCGCTGGATGCCGTAGACCCTCGCATTGGTTCGTCTGAGGAGGAGCTCTAGTCGACAGATGATGGCTGCTATGGTCTCTGGTACATCGGAGGGCCTACAACAGATGACATTGCGAACGAAAGGTTTGTCTACAGCTTGGGCCAGGTTGCAACCAGAGAGGTGCGAGTAAAGAAGCACAATGTAGGCCAATATAGCTAGCACGAGAGGGAAAGCCATTTGGAGTTTGTGGAGAAAGGGGATCAAGGAGGTTTGTGAGAAATCCCTTGTAGAAGGGGATATCTATTTACAGAACAAGTACTAAAGCCAGAGCGGGAGACGAAGAGATATTTGGGAGCTGTAGCGATGTTGGAAAATGAAGAGACGAAGAGATGTGCGATCGTGAGACGAAGGTACACACGCGGGAAAAAATCTGGGTTAGTATATGGGAAGAGAAATATCCGATCCTTATCTGTATTTTATAGGATATTTGATAAATCAAAAAAATAGATATTCGGTAAACATCAATGACCCTTAATATCCTCTATGATTTTCTAGTCATTGACTAATATATAATATGAATTTACATTTAATTATGTTTGTGTTGTTAAGTAGGATAAAAAAATTCTCTAATAGGTAGTATAATTTGACACTTTTATTGGTGAAGCAGTATTTTCTTCATGTGTACACAATATGTAAAGTTATCCGCGACCGATTCGAATCTGACCTGCGTCCGTACCCATATTTGACTTCAAATCTAAAATAAAAATATAAAATATGATACAAAAATAGTAATATCCGTTCGTAACCAACCCATTTTCAAAGCGTTTTTCCGGCACGGAGCAACCCTCTCGAAATCAGCCTAGGTTGCCAGATCATCCAGCAAGCAGCGATGTATTTAGCGAGACTTCGGCCCATGCAGAATCAATAACGTCTTAGAGACTGATCTGGTTTCCTACTGGGTCAAGAAGTTTTTGTTTTTGCTACGTGGGCCAGCATACAAAAGATCAGTTCGGCTATAGAGACAACCAATACTAGAGAGGAAGGCCTCAATGAAATGCACAGCACATCCCGTTGCATCGGTGAACAGGCTCACTGCGTACAGACATTACGGCGATTCCCCGCCGAACACATCGGCTAACGGAATTGCTACCATGTATACGTACAATACGGCGATTCGCATAAGGAATTTTTGGCTGTCAATTTTTCATCGCGTATTTATGGATCTAACGATGTATAATTATTTTTGCAGATTTAGCATCTTATCGCATAGTCACCGTGCAGCATGCCACCGTTGGCCGCGACGCGTCCACGCCGCACGGCCGGCCGTGCGGTGGCGCCCATGGCGCACTACATGTCCCCCCTCCGAAAATTAGGGTTAGGGTTAAGTGGTTTCGGCGATTTTCATTTAAATTTTAAAATATAGCAAGTGACTTCAAAAAAAATTATGAGATTTTACGTAGAGCCTTCCGACACAGTGTACTTGCTTGTGAAAATTTTTCATAATTTTATTTGTCCAGAACTGCCACGTGCTCTCTCCCCTAATTGGGGTTTCGGTTTCGCGCTCGCTTTTTTTTCACCTAAAGCTCCGATAATCAATCTGTCTTTCTTTTCCAACGAAAGCTCCATCAACCAATCTTGTCATCATGTCACATCTTTCTATTCCATGTCTCCCCCGTCTAATCCTTGTCTGCCGCATGCAAATTAAAATCAATCACGCGCGAGGAAGGATTCCCCCTCGGCTATAAATTAGCGAGCGACGAGCGCGCTTTCATTTTGCAGTCGCTCGCTCGCTCACTTGCTCACTTTCGCTTTTCGCCGCTTCTTTTCGGTTGCTCTCTCGTGTTGATTATATTTTCGAGGATATTTTAGTCTTATTAACCACCGCCATTACAAGCTAATTTAATGTAATTTTTATCTTCGGATTGCGAGATAGCGAGGGAGGCAGAGATTTGTGTTTCTTGGTCGCTGGAGGCGGCGGCAGTGGGGCCATTGGGGATGGAGAGGGCGACGGAGTACGCATCAGGCGGGGAGCTTTTCGAGCACATCTGCAATGCGAGTCGATTCAGCGAGGATGAAGTCTCTCTTGCTTGATAGTCTGACAGTATCTTTTGCATCAAGAGTTACATCAATATCCCTTAATATCCTCTATGATTTTTTAGTCATTGACTAATATATAATATGAATTTACATTTAATTATGTTTATGTTGTTAAGTAGGATAAAAATTCTCTAATAGGTAGTATAATTTAACACTTTTATTGCTGAAGGAGTATTTTTTTCTTCATGTGTATACAATCTGTCAAGTTATCCGTGGCCGATTTGAATCCGACCTACGCTTGTATCCTGGAAGATCCGTATCCGTGATTTGACTAATCTGAGTTAAAAATATAAGTTGTGATATGAAAAGAGTAATATTATTGACCCGTTTTCAAAACATTTTTTCGACACGGAGCGACCCTCCCAAATCAGCGTAGGTTGCTAGATCATCCAGCAAGCAGCGATGGATGTAGCGAGAGTTCGGCCCATGCAAACCAATAACGTCTCAAGAAATTTTTGTTTTTGCTAGGTTGGCCAGCATTCAAAGGATAAGTTTGGCCATAGACACAACCAATACTAGAGAGGAAGGCCTCAATGAAATGCACAGCACATCCCGTTGCATGGTGAGCAGGCTAACTGCATCTCGAAGAAGTTACAGAACACACATTCTATCTCTGCCCATCTAGAACAAAAGATACCCAACACGCGCGCGCGTACAGACGAATAAGTACACTCAGACTTAGTGTAGATGCTTAATTTGAACAAGCACCGATAGATATTTCTGGATGCTAAGTGACGCCTGTTGGCATATGTGAATCCTCCATACACTTAAAGACTTAGAAGTCCAAGTCAGGTAGTAGTCAATGTACGATTTGTAAACTAAAATCACTGGCTGGACTGTATCATTGCTTGTGTAATTGCGTGGCTAGATTTCTCGATTACTAGACATTAAAAGGAAGGTCTGCTGGACTGTATTATTGCCAGTGTAATTGTACGGCTAGATTTCTCGATTACTACAACATTAAGAGGAAGGCCTCAATGAGCATTGAATTTGCCAGATGAATTCATTAATATGGTATATGTGTTGCTGTATGACATAGCATCACGTTAGTCTCCTGAGTCCAGCACACCTAGTCACAGGGCACGAGAATGCCTCCTTCACGTGGTTCGTCGCAGGCCCGAGCGCCTCCGCCGCTTCTCACCGGTGTAGTGTTGCCTCCGACCACCTCTCTTCTCGCCGCCACCACACCCAAAGCATCACCAGGGAACCCTCTTCCCGTTCCGCCGCTCAACATCGCCGTCCATCGTGCCGTTTGCCACCGATGAGCTCGCCTTCGTGCTCTGCTCCATCCCCCTTTCGCTCTCTGAAAGTGGGCCCTACTCGCGATTAGGATTAGTTTAATGCTAATCATGGTGGTTAATAATATTAAGTCAATGACATGTGGGACCGGTCAAAAAGATAACCAAAAATCTAATTTAAACAAGTTTTAGTAAATGGGTCACTAACACGCGGGACCCACTCACTATTTTCGTAATTAAAACGATTTGAAAACCTGAGAGACTAACAAATGGACCCCACCGCCGCTGATTAATTCAGGATATAATTTAGTTAAGGTTAATCATTTAATTAATAACTAATGAGTCTATGATATGTGGGACCATCCACTGTTATCTTAAATTAAAACATGAGTTAAAAACCCAAGAGACTGACATGTAGGGCCCACATGTAAGAAATCAATTTTCAGAAAAAAAAATGTAAAAATGGAAAAGCCACTTGTAGTTCTAAGGAAATACGTCTTCTCTTTTAGAAAGCATAATTTCAAAAAAATACACCATCGACATCACCACTTCCTTATTTTTAGGATTTTTCATACCGAGCAAATCTCAAATGCTAATAACTTTTGCATATGAACTCCAAATTGGCACTGCAGAGCGGAGACCGGAGATAATGGCGGTGACGTCTCCTCTTCCCCCCGACTAGAGACCATGGCGGTAGTCACGGCATCTCTGTTTCCGCTGATGGGAGACAATGGCAGTGGTGGCGGCAACTCTCTTTCCCCCAATCGGAGACCATGGCGGTGGAGGAGAAGGAGACGGAGACGAGACGGCGGAGGACCAACGGCCCCGAGGTTGTGGAGGAGCGACGGTGCCAATTTTTTGTGGGAGGAGGTAATTGACAAAAGGGGATCGAGAAGAAATGAACGAGCTCGGGGAGGCTCTCGTCGAGAGAGAGAAGGGTCCGGGTAATGCTCTTTGCTCCACGTGTCGAGCGCGGGTGCACCTTCCTTCTACGTGGCAAGGATCGGGGCATGTTCATGAGGGTAACCTCAAATTAAGATTTTCGTTAATTAATTAATTAATTAATTAAAGGGTGTCTATTTTGAGATGCACCTCACCGTAGCAAACTCACGGATGCCCCACCCCCATGTCCCCCTTCCTTTCGCTCTAACACACAATAAAAATTCAAAATTCTACTAGAAAAATCAACTTAGAAAATTTTAAATTTGGGAAATTTCAACACGGAAAATTTCCACTCAGGAAATATCAACTTAAGAAAATTGAAATTTAAAAAATTTAACTCGGGAAATTTCAAATTGGGAAAATTCAACAAGTAAAATTTCCACTCGAGAAAATGTCAAATCGGTAAAATTCAAATCGAGGGGGAGGCACGGCAGCGTGTGGCTCGGATGGTGCAGAGCTCCCAAATGCGTGGCTCTGGCAATGCAGCTCCTGGAGGCACGGAGCTCCCCACACACATAGCTCTGGTGTGTGCGTGGTCTCCCCGGATGGCGGTGTGGCCAGAGTAGCATCAGCGAGGGAGCATGCAAGAGGAGAGTAGAGAGAGAGAAGATTGTGTGCTCTGCCTAGCTCGCCTCCGTTCTCTGTTCTTGACGATGAAAGTGGATAAAGCGTTATGGAAGAGATAAGGCTCGATTGCCCCCTGTAACATCCCAAAGTTCTGTTACCAAAATAAAAATTAAAAGAGTCATTATTTTATTAGATTTTCTGTTGCCAAAGAATTTTCTTGATTTTTGTAATTTAAAAAGAGTTATCTTGGTTATATATATATATATATATATATATATATATATATATATAAAATAAATTATTTATTTTCTTGGCTTTTAAAGTCAAAAATAAAATTTGCTGATTTTTATGGGATTTTATTGATTTAAAGTGAATAATAAAATTTAATTAATTTCTCGAATTTTCTAGATTGTAAAAAGGTTTTTCATAATTTCCAAAAAATAAAAATAATTATTGTACAAAAAATAAAAGCCAACTTTAAGTTAGAATTATTTTTATCATGTTCAAAATAATTCAAGGAATTTTTGTGAATTTTTCTAGAATTTTTGAACTCTATTAGCTATTTTCCAAGGGTCTATTTGATTTATTGCTTTTTTTTAAATTCGAAAATCAAAATTCCAAAGCACAAATTTGCACCAAATCAAAATATAAATTCAAAGTCTTAATTAAAATTCTTGTTCCAAAATTAAATATCTTTGCGGCCAATTCTGGATTCAAATTTTTGTTTTGAATTCATCTCAAATTCAAATATCAGCCGAATCTGAAAATTCAAATTTATATTTGAATTTCCTCTGAAATGAAACTTTTAGAATCTCATTTCAAATTCGGGCCAAAAATATTTTCTTTCCTTTTCTTTCTTTCCTCTTTTTCTTTTTCCTCTTTCCCTTTTCTTTCTTTCTTTCCTTTCTTTTCCCTCTTTTCTCTCTCCTCCTTTCTTCTTCCATGGTTGCCTTTTTGTACGTAACGCACAAAGACGCTGGCCCACCATGAACAACCATCAAGAAGCTTCTCCATCCCGTGATTTCCTCAACGAATCTTCGCGAAATGACCGGCATTGAACTCCCCTAATCGTGACTCCTCCATTCTCGGCCTCAATCTCCATTTTCACGCACCCAAACTCCTAGAACGCGCCATGTCCGGTCGCAACACACGCGCATGATCTCCCTCCATGGTCCACCTCCACCCCTATATAGGAGAGCGCCGTGTGCCCCTCGTCTCCCCCATCCATCCCGAAAAATCTCAAGTCCTCCCTCTATTCCTACTCTCCATAATCGACGTTTTTGTCTCACTGGCCATCTCGCCGGCCAAAGCTCTCTCCGACGATGATTGCACCACCTACAGTGGAGCCCTGCCACCATCGACCACATCCCCAGCTTCGCCTCACGACATTCTACACCGTGCTCACCCTCTCATTGCTGGAGCATCGCCGCCACCGTGAGCCCGCGACGCGTCGCTGGTTCTCTCCTTGCTACCGGCCACCCATGCACGCCACTCCACCACCGAGGTGAGCATTGAGTTCTCCGCGTTCCCCTCTTAATTTTGCCTCAAACCCCACCCTTTATCTCTTCTTCGTTTGCCTGGAACGTAGACGTTAACTCACCGGCCACCAAAGGTCTTCTCCACCGTGTTCCGCCGCCGTCCGACGTCCCCTACTTGATCCGTCTTTACCATTGAGTTCATGTGCCCACGTTCTATGCAGTGCTCCATCTATCTCCTTCATTGCACCGCCCCATCGCCCGCGCCACCCACATGTCTCCACCGCCCGTGCGCCCCGAACACCGTTGCCGCCGCCTCGCCCAGTCTCCGGCGAAACCACCACCACCATCAGCTTGAGTACCTCGCCGGGGTTCCATTTTTGTTGTTCATCGGTTGCCTCTCCCTTCTCCTCACCGGTGCACCATCTTCCCCATGCGCTGTGAGCTACTACGTTTCTTCTCTATACTCTCTGTACTGAATGCAGTCTATGTATTTCTCTTTTGCTTCTATGACATGTGGGACCCAATGTCATACTCACATTTCTAGTCCATCTAAACATTTTTCTCACTAGCAAATGAGTGCACATGCCATTCACACCATCTTTTTGCTCTGTAAAACATATGTAACAAAGAACTGAGTAGTCCATTTTCGGAATTTCTATTACTCCATGTGATATCCAAACTTTCAAATGTTCGTTCTCCCTCATACGAACTTCGATTTCGATGATTCAAATTCCTAAATTCATCTAATTCCAATAAGAGGATATCATCGAGCTTCTTCGATTTGCCCTTGTCGCCTCGCTTTTTAGAGATCGACCGGGAACGAGGTGTAGATGCATTTGATGCACTGGGTCCTTGCCGCATGGTGCGTAACTCGTGTAGGTACATCCTGTGACACCGTGCAGTAGCTCGTGTAGATACTTCCCGTGAAGTTGATATCGGTGCAGTAGCTCCAGGCTGATGTCGCTCTTGTGCCACTGGATGAATGATCCAATAGCTTGCCCTAAAGTCACGATCTCGTTGTTTGGGGACATCTCCAGTTGGACGACCTCGAAATTGGCATAAACACCGTCCATATTCACTTTTACGAAACCCGACGCTATATTTATACCGTGCAACAGGGCCCCCAACATCGGATGGATACGCTTGGCCCCAAGCAAAGGTCTGTCGAGGGCAACGGAGGCACATCTTACTTGGAGCTTGCACTTCGTAGCCACCTACATAACGAAACAAAATTAGCTACTCCAACAGGTCTATCAATGGATCGAGAATTCCAGAAATAATAATCATCACCAGGATGTCATCAACAGGAAATATGTCGTCGCTTTCTAAGTTATGGTTGGATGTGTAGCTACTCTGGACGCTTGGGGGGTGGGCTAGCTAGCACAATAGGGGCGGTGGCTTCCTACTAATTTTCCCTAAGCCTTTCCTCTGTGAGGGATGCATGAATCTCCTCTCGTAGCAGTGCTTCACGCTCGGCTTTGGCTCTCTTCCTACTGCACGCCCTAGAGTCCTCTGGGTATCCATGTTTCCATGAAACATAAAGATCAAGGCCTCTCGTATGACCCGGATGCTCCTTGTTTCCTAGGGTCGCAGAGAGTATATCTCTCTCCCTAACCGCTTAGAATGAGCCTTAGGAAGATTGTGCAGTACTCAGCGCTTCCTGCAAGAGCTCGACATGTTATTTCACTTCCTACAAAGTTATCGAGTAATTACAAACTAGGTAGTTCGATATCTTACCAGGCGGTAGGATACTTCCTCGTCTGCGGGGTTTGGAAAAGAGATGGCTCCCGAAGACATGGTAGATAACCATGCTCTTAGCCAGTTTCGAGCGCACTCATCAGGGATCCTGACAAATGGCGAGGAGGTGTCCCAACGGTTTGCATGCTCGTCCTCATCCCTCTATTGCTGGATTTTACCCATATACCCAGCGGTGCTGAGTCTGTGAGGGTGTGTGTTTTTTGCCTAGAGGGTCCTATGCGTTGCACTTTCACTCCAAAAATCATCTATTGTCTTTTTCGCCACAAATTCTTCCCACTACTCTACCACGAATGGATACTTCTGGAAGGGCGTCAGATTCTTCTCCACGTATTGCTTGATAAGCGTGGTCTTGAAGTTCCTCCACACTATGCACACCTGTAACAACACGTATCGTTGCACGGAGGCCTGGTGTTGTTCTGGTATATTGAACGATCGAAAAATACCCTCCAGTAGCTCACCTTTCCGATCTTTGGTCACTCTTTCCACGAATCATAGGTGATCTTGACCTGTTCCCGTGCAACTATTTCGACCGTTCTCCGGAATGCGGACGCTGCTCAGGGAGGATTGAGAGGGGTCCTAGACACATCCACCTCCGTGATGGTAAATCGGCCCTCTGCCTTTTCGATATTCCTCTTCTTCTATCGCGCTCGGATATTCTAGAGGACGGCGCATCAGACGCATGAGACGACGATGACGAAGAATGAGTGAAAGTCATCTTCACAAGAAATAAAAGTTCTGACACGCATGAACAAATTAGAACCAATATAATGACATAATAAACATCATGTGTACAAATGAGATCAGCACAAAGCTAAGATTTAACATTTTGATATTGCTCTCAAATGTAGAGTTGTACAAGATTTAATATTGGCCTTCTCGCTACTTTAGTCTATACTCTTCATTAATTCAATTTGACAATACTAATTCATACTTTTAGCTCTAAAATAGTGTTTTACTTATCTGCCGACATGATCTTTAAACAAAAGACATCATATAATTATACTTTCGCCCGAGGTTCAACTAATTAACCAACCTAATGTAATAGACTAAATGCTAAAGATTAATCAACAAGAGTAAGTATTCCAATTAGAGCTCAAGTTCAAACCCGACTATCAAAATAAATTTAGCACAAGACTATTATCATCACAGAGCATTCATCTCAAACCCACTACACCCCACATTGCAAATGTATTCCAGTAGCAGTATCAAGCCCACCACATTGCATCGGTTACCTTTGGGCATCGATAAGAAGGACGAGCAGGAGCATCGAAGCGAGGACGACGTTGAAGGGGAGGCGCCTGCTCTGTCGGACCGGATTCCTCTCAGAAAACATTGTGCTATTCTCAGATCGAGAGATAGCACTCACAGATACATTGCTAAATCAACCATACAAGTCGTGAAACAAAACAAATATATTACAAAGACAGGGTAACATAAACCTCATCGGGTCGAGTTTTACAAAAGGGCCACACAAGGCCAACTAGATTACATTACAGAAAGATAGCGATATCTACAATGAAGCAAAGGGGAGGTAGGGCTCATCTCACACGAGCAAGCGATCGGGTGACTCAGGTACGATGGATATTAACCAAGGATGGATAATATCGGTTTATGGTAATGAGGTACCAAATGAGTCTACTTAGATTGGGCAAGACCTAAACTACAGAACTCTTCTACTCCTCGTCATATCCTTGTCCATCATCTTCTGGTCCTTCGTAGAACGCGTAGTCTCCTTCATCTTCGTTATCTGAAGGGTTTGGGGGAGAAGCGAGAATGAGCACTACTACCGTGCTCGCGAGCCAACACGCAATGCAATAGTATACATGCAAGGCTTAACAAGGATGGCTCAGGTTCTTTTATTTGCGAAAGCAAGTTTTTCAAATATCATAATTACAAATCCTAAGACTTAGCATTTTAACAAATTGCATTTTGATAAAGAGAGTAATTGGAATAATTAATAACAGTATAGGTTCCATCCGTCGGAAACTCTACCCATGCATCTTTTCAATTGGAGCTGCCTCCAATGACCACCATCGCTGAGCTCGACGACTCAGGTAAAATCCAACACAGGGCTAGGTGAGCCCTTCCACCATTTCCATACCACCCACAAAGTTTTGAAATAGAACTAACTCAAGTTATGATCCCCATGTCCGCCTTTTGACCAGAGGCGCTATTGCTTAAACAGCTTTAGACTCTCTGAGAGGTTGTACACTTTACCCACAAGAGATAGTCATACCATACTCCCACATGATTCCTTAGTCATGTAGTTGGGCGACATCACACAAGAACCTTTCAAACTATCTTGCCCCTTCCGTCATCTCACCCAGAGTTGCGCCCATACGCCAGTCAGATCGCTAACACGCAGCTGGGTGTAGATTTGACTACCCACAATGTTGGCAACTTCACCCATTCAAGCCGGATGTACCGCACGCTATGACTTTTCCCTTTCTCCACCATGTGAGACACATTCTGTGGTTCAATAATTTTACTAAGCCAAGTTGCACTTTGCATACTTGTGGTTGTACTTGTTTAACACAGAGGTCGTGACAAGATTAAGTCCTTAGGGTTATCTCGATGGTTCATTCCACAACCCACCATCCTTGTGCTCCCTAAGCACCCATCGCCTCACAATCCGCCTAGCTAGAACTAGCAATTAGGGTTTTGAGGAGTAAACCAAATTATTTTCACACCTTTTAGTCAATGGACCACTAATGACTACCCAAAACATTTTATGTTTGAAGAAATGATGATTGGGGTATTTAATACCCCTAAGATTAACAAGGCTAGTATGTCGCTATACAACCTATAACTAGTATTACCATATAATTACTAGGTGACAAGGATTAATGGATTCAAGTTATCAAGCAGGGCATAATAATTAATTAAACATCAAGTGGGTATTTAACTACCTTAAGCTTTAACATACATTTGACTAAGAAATTAAAGTATGCAATTTGTTAATTTAAAAGAATATAATTTGCATAAAATGTAGGAGCAATATGATCAAAGTATTGACTCGCCTTGGTTAAAGGCAAGGTGATCGTGATACTCTTGGTCTTGATCAACTTGAGGATCTCCGGCGTCTTCAAATCCTAAATAGGCGAATTTACCAAAAAGGCACAACGGCAAAGAGAGCAAGTAAATACACAAGAATACACAAATAAACTCCAAATTAATCAAGTCCTAAGCCATTAGCAAGATCTTGATTTAATGAATTTTTAGAAATTTATTTCATAATTTTTAGAGTTATAACGGAGGAGATATAAATTAACGAAGATTAAATGGATTGAAAAAGAGAGAAATCCACAGCACAGTGCATGGACCCGGTCCATGCGCGTAGGAGGTGCTGGCTCACGGGAACAGTGGCGCCGAGGGCCCACTAGCTAGTGAGGGGGGGAATGGGCTGGTTTACTGTGCATGGGGGCCCACATGGCACTGAGAGCAGGGGAGGGTTTTGGACATCATTAAACCGGCTAAGCAATGATTAAAGCTTTAATCACCGCCATTAAGGCTAATGATGGCACTGTGGCTTTGTCCGAACCAAACACGCACGCAAGACACTTGCGGTGCATGGCTACGGCCGAACTCGGGCATGGCGGCACGACTTGAGCATAGGGATGGGTAGCTGGCGAGGAGGTGGAGCGGGTGACGGGGTGGCGGCGCCGGAAAGGTGGACGACGGCGGTGGCGGGTGCTGCTAAGCGGCGGTGGGTGGCTCGGCCATGGTGGAGGGGGCGGTCCGGTGGTGGTTCGGGCCGGGGACGGTGAGCACGGGGTGGCTCTCGACGAGGCAAAGCTAATGTGCTCGACGGGGTGGCCGGAGGAGGTCCGTAGGTGGCGGCGGGTGCTGGTGAAGGTGGTAGCCGGAGGCGGGGAAGAAAGGTGATTACGGCGGCTGGAGGGGTCAATCGCTGAGGGGGTCTTGGGGGATGGGTTCCTGGTGGTTAGGGGCTCACGGTGACGGGGTTGGGGGTGTTGGGGAGGGACCGGAGTGGCGCAACGGTGGTGGAGGTGGTGGCAGCCGAAAAGAGGAAGCAACGGTTTTGAGGTGGTTTCTTACCAATGCTCCAAGGGGTGGCGTGAGGAGCTCCAGGGGGTAGAGGGGAAGCTTTATAGGGGACCAAGGGTGAGAGAGGCCAACGGGAGGGAGCTCTGAGTCAATGGAGAGGACGAGCGGGTGTGCTGTGTCCCGAGGTGGTGGCATGAGGCGTCTCATGGGAGAGGATAGAGCGAGGAGCGGATTACCGCGCGCGCCAGCCGACGCGGGGCTCGCGGCTCGGTCCAAGGGCGAGGACGGGTGGTGACTCCTCGGATTCGCACGGCCGAGGAGACGGGCGGAGCAGTGACTGGCGCGACTCGGGCAAGCCGCTAACGCGAGCTGTGCTTGGTCCATGAGCTCCAGGACGGCGAGGACAAGCAATGACGCCACGGTCAAGACGGAGGGGCTCCGGGTCGCCAGTAGAGGATGCGGAGGGCGCGCACAGGGCTCTGGTGCCGCAGAGAGCAGGGGATGGGCGGCAGGAGCCGGTGGCGCAGGGTGGCTGGGGAGCAAAGGCAGAGGAGTAGGCAGCAGCAGAGAGTAGAGGGAGGGAGGCAACGCGGCTTTGACCTAGGGGAGAAACGGGGGAAAAGATGACCACCCAAAGGGCTACTCGAGCCGGGGAAAGGGAGATGGGCCGAAGGCCTGGGGAGAGAAAGAAAAGGCAAAAGGGCCAGGTTGGCTTGGGCTGGGGCGGGCTGAAAAATAGAGGGGGAGAAAAAGCGCTGGGTGGAGATGGGCTTGGCCTAGAGGGAGAAATGGGCTGAGCCCGAAAGAGAATGGAGGTCCAACACAAAAATTGGCCCGAGGATTCAAAGGAGAGGGGAAAACTCCAAACCGCTCATTTGAATTTCAAATGTTACGGACATTACATTTGAAACACAAACCAAAGAGGAAAGAAAGTTTTCGCAATTACTTGATAATTGAATTACGGCGAAGAACAAAAACCGATTTATACATACTTTTCACTCGTCTCAAAACAAGCGCTATGAGGCTCGGGGAGGAGGAGGTGACACGTGCTCGGGGGAGGAGGGGCACCGGGTTTGGAGAGGCGGTGGCTCGTGCTCGGGGAGGAGGCGGCAGGCTCGTGGGAGGTGGCGCGCCGGGCTTGAGAGGAGGCGGCGGCAATGGCGCTCGGGGGAGAGTTAGAGAAATTTAATCGCTTATGGGAGGTGCGGGCAAACCCTAGAGTCTGAATATAAGTAGGGTCGGACATCACAGACGTTTCTAAAGTAGAACCATATGTGATAAATATACATCACAGATGGTTCCAATAAATAACCATGTGTGATAGCCGATGTATCATAGACGGTTCCAATAAATAACTGTTTGTGATAGCTGATTTATCACAGATGGTTTATAGATGAAACCGTCTGTGATAGCTTATCACAGACGGTTTGTTCGAATGAACCGTCTGTGATATTCTTTTGTATTGCTAAATCTATTTCTGTTTAGTGGCTAGCCTCAGGAAATTCTAGTCATGCCCTCTGAAACAAGTAGAAACACAACAAGTACATGTATACAGCCAATTCACATTCATTTAAGAAACAAGCACATCCATTTGACAAATCAATTAACTCAAATGAACTAAAATTAACTATTCAGAACACATGACACATAAACATTTAATTCATCATTCCACTTGTTTATTTCCTTTAAAAATTAGCCATTCATAATGATCGACGCGTATGTAGCTTGTTTCGTCACGTTGTTCTTTCTCGACCCTTACACCGTTTCCGAAAGGTGGCAACTTTTTAAATTGATTGTATTTTTCCTCGTCCACTACATTCTCAACGATGACAATCCACCTTTTTGCATAAAGAACTACGTGGTGCTTCTTATTTGCCTAGTCGGTTATATAGAAGACTTGAACAACTTGGTTAGAGAGTACGAATGGTTTGTCTTTGTATCCGACACGTTCGAGGTCCATGATAGTGACGTTGTACTTGTCGACCTTCACCTGTATCACGAGATGGACCCAATGACATCAAAACAGGGGGATCTTGAAAACATGTACTCGAGCTCCCAAATATCCGCTATGAGTCCATAGTAGGAGCTTCAAATTTCATCAAGATCGAACGATCTATGCGGACACCACTATTCTGGTTAGTGCTCTTTATATCCCGAGTCTGCAGATAGAATGTGTACCCATTTATGTCAGATCCTTGACATGTCACAACTATAAATGTTGGCCCTTTTGCCAATCATCTCAAAGATATCACTTGACGAGCTCCTAGCGAAGTTACTCCTCAATCATTGGTTGAACCGACTATTGTGCTGTCTCGTGATCCAAACATCCAGTCGCTCCGAATTCATTGTCGAAGAACGTCCTTGTGTTGGTCGATATACGGGGACACTTCAGTCATGTGTTGCAAGACCGTGAAATGGGCTTGAGCATATGCTCTCATATCTGGAGTGATTGCTTTCCTTCCGATGGTCCCGATTCCCTCGAGCCTCCCCTCATGGAGAGATCGAGGCGCACCTATCGGTTCAACCTGAGCCATATAATCGACGCTGAACTCAATGACCTCTTCAGTTGCATAACCTTCGACGATGCTATCCTCTGGCCGAGATCGATTCCGTACATAGGATTTGAGAATTCTCATGAACCTCTCGAATGGGTACACGCTACATAAGAATATGGGCCCACACATCTTTATCTCCCTCACAATGTGAACATTGAGATGGACCATGATATCGAAAAACAACGGAGGGAAATACATCTCAAGATGACATAGAGTCGTCACCACCTCGTCCTGTAGAGCATCTAGTCATTTGGGATCGATGACCTTCTGAGCAATTGTGTTAAAGAAATAGCATAGCCCCATGATTGTCTCTCAGATCTTGATCGGCAAAATACTTCTAATTGCAACAAGGAGCATCTGTGTCATCAGCACATGACAATCATGAGAACAGAGCTAGAATTTAAGACAGATCTGTGAGGGTCGTGTCTGCAATAAGTGAGATTATCACAAACGATTTTAAATACAAACCGCCTATAATGAGGATGGGAAGTCAAAGATAGTTCATGTTGAAAACCGTCTGTGAAGTATCACGATGGTTCTTGAAAAGAGCCGCTATGATATTAAGAAATAAACCAAAACCGTGTGTGATTGTATTTAATACATACGCTTTTGATGAACCGCTCTGTGATGAGGCGCCCAATATTAGCCTTTTTGTAGTATATATATATATAGGAAAATGGTATGATACTCTTGGGAGTACGTATTCCTACCTTTCATATACCACTTAAATCGATGATGATACCTCTTTATCAATTTGAGCATACTACAATAATGATTATAAGATACCCCAAAGTGAGTTCCGTAAAAAATTTCATTAAAATCCACCTTTAATAGCTAAATTTGTGTATATACTTTTTATATATGAAAAGGGTATATAGCAAAAATAAAGGGCTCCAATGAAAATTTCTCAATCAAGTCGCATTGGAAGATCTTATAATTGGTATTTAAGTATACCTAAAGTGATAAAGAAGTATAATATGTTCATTTAAGTGGTATATTGAAGGGAGTATATATATATATATATATATATATATATATATATATATATATATATATATATATATATATATATATATGAAAATGGTATGGTACTCTAGAGTACGTATTCTACCCTCATATTCCACTTAAATCAAATGATGATACCTCTTTATCAATTTGAGTATACTCCAATACTAATTATAAGATACCCCAATGTGAGTTCCATGAAAAAATTCATTAAAGTCCACCTTTTATAGCAAAATCTGTGTATATACTTCTTTTATATATGAAAAAGGGTATATACCAAAAATAAATGGCTCTAGTGAAATTTTTTCAATCAAGTCATATTGAAGTATCTTATAATTGGTATTTAAGTATACTGAAAATGATAAAGAAGTATAATATATCCGCTTATGGTATATTGAAAGTGGGAGTATGTACTCCCAAAGAAAGATGAAATGGCGCCCTATATATATATATATATATATATATATATATATATATATATATATATGAAAATGGTATGTGTGTATGTTCTTCTTCCGGTTTGCCAACCTCTTTGGCCCGAGTTTGTACATCCCTATATAGTTCATGGAACACCATTCCAAGGATTGAAATTAAAATTAGCATTTTTGGCACTCGGAAAAGATGGTTCTGTCTAGCCCCTATATATTGTGTGTTTTCTTAAGTTGTATTTCTCAATATTGTATGTTTACATAAACTTGTTATCTCATTGTAGATATTGATGAGTGCAAGGATCAGAATAAGTACCCTTGCTACAGAACTTGTGACAATAAACCAGGCACGTTCGACTATTTTTGCCCTTCAGGTATGAGAGGCAATGCCTCTATTGGACCATGCGAGAAAGAGCTAAAAGAGCTAACCCAAGGAGTACAACTGGCTATTGGTACATACATATTTTGACTCTATATAAGTTGCTGATTTTCTGTTGAAATCAATATGTCATGTCTTTGAATCTTTTCATAGTCAAATATATATTTTTTATCTGAAAATATTTTAATTATGATACAACTCTAACACCTATAGATTCTGCACTGTCCACCTATCCACCAATAGAGGTAGAGGTAATCACATATTTAAGCCACATGGCATTTGCAGGCATTATTATTGAGCGCTACATATGGCATAGATGTAAGGAATAATTTTGTTTCGGTCGCTAAGCTTGACATAATCTCGTTTTTGCATCTCTCTCTATCTCCTTTTTTGTTTTTGCCATTGGGTCTATCTCACATATGTGTGGGCCCAAACAAAGGCAAAATGGCAAAAACAATAATTACTCTAATTAGGGGTAAGCATGATACTCGTAGTTTTAGCAGGGATAATTGGTGATATTTCGTCTTTGTTGTAGATATAGAATATTTCCAAACAAATACAATTTTGCTAGCTTGCACTATGTGGATTTGTTTAATGTGATTCATCTGAAAGAGTAATAAACTACTTTCTAATTTTTTTGGATGAACTTCGTTTTGACTTGCGATTTGTATATCCTCCTTTACCCAGGAATTTGTTCCTCGGATTTGCTTGGCCTATTTCTTTTCTTGGGATAGAATGGATCAAGTACAAGTGACGAATCATAAGACATGATACCATGAGAAAGAGGGATGCATATTTTCATCAGAATGGAGGCTAGTTGTTGATAGATATGATGAGAATAGAGAGCAACATTTCATTCAAGTTGTATGACCGAGAAGAAATCGAAATGGCAATGAACAACTTTGATAACAGGCAATCATTGGAGAAGGAGGTCGTGGTATCGTTTATAAAGGGTATGATCCTAATCTGCACAACATTCCTCAAGGTAATCAAGAGATGCAAAGGATTCGATGAGAATAGGAAGATGGAATTCGGACAGAGTCGGCCGATACTTTCTCGAGTAAACCATAACAACATCGTTAAGATTCTTGGTTGCCGCTTGCGCTTGAGGTTCCAGCTCTAGTGTATGAATTTGTGCCCAATAAAACCGCACTTCATCTAATTCATGTGCAAAATGTGGCATCCATCGTAACGTTAGACATCCGCTCTAAAATTGTCAAGCACTTATGCATCTATCTATCATCGAGATGTGAAGTTCGCCACCATTCTTCTCGGCGAGAATTTCACGGCGAAGGTATCTGATTTTGGGTGTTCAATGATTAGGCCGATCGATGAAAAACTCGGTTTGGTGAAGGGGCGACATACTTAGATCCAGAGTACTGTAAAGTTTCACTCACCGATAAGAGTGATGTCTCACTTTCGTGTCGTTCTTCTAAAGCTCTTAACACGTAAGAAGCCATCGTCCAAAGAGGAGAGCCTCGCATCATTGTTTCAAAGAAGCTCAAGGAGGGCTGCCTTAATGAACTTGTGGACGAGAGATAGGTGAAGAAGACAAAGAAGGAGTTGGTACGCTAAGTCATGGAGTTGGCAAGCCAATGCTTGGTTATGACTTGTGAGTTGTGAGAAAAGCCGCAGAGCCGGTGGCCGAGGAACTCCGCGATCAAGGACAGTAACAATGCCCTGGGTAGTTCAAGGTGTTCGCAGCCTCATAGCGTAGAAGCTCAATGGCAGATACATCTCGACCACTATACAAAGTGAGAAACCACCGATTACTACAAATCAAGAGGAAGGCCTCAATGAGCATTGAATTTCCCGGATGATATCACAAATACCACATAGATAGATGTCGTTCTATCGGTGCAAGTTTTCAGATGTAACTTACAATATATCTTCGCTATAAGTCTATTCTAGATGGAAATGGTGGTGTACAATAAGCCATGCATGTACACTAATTTTGTAGAATTATTTCATGTTAATAATCTTGTACAACATAAAAGGAAAGTAAACACTATGAAAATCCCGCAAAGTATAAACGTAGGAGAATACAACGCAAAACGTATCTAGTGCTAATAGCTATTTGGGTGATAAGGTGCTAATGCCAACTCAGGCCGTCCGATCTAGCTCGTGTGGCTTGGATCTACATGGGTGGGAGGCCTCCAAATCACTTAAACCGTTTTGTGTAAAACCCCCTGAATTCCCGAACATCTTGCGAAATAGCCTTACCACTAAACCCCTGCATGCCCCTTCGTTTCACCCAGCCGATCCACGCCTTGCCTTCCTCTCACCAGGCAGAACCGCCGCCGCCACGCTCCAACCCCCTCTCGGACGCCTCGCCTTCCCTGGTCCTGGTCTTCCTCTCACTGGCGAATCGTTGCCATTGCTTCTCTCACCTGCACGAGACCGCCGCCACCCTCCTAGCCTCGCCGCCAAGCCCCCAGCCCCCCTGGGCGCCTTTTCCCTAGTCCTGGTCTTCCTCTCACCCGACGAACCACCGCCGCCGCCCTTTCCTCTCATCCGCAGACGAAGAGAAACTATTCAAGACACAAAAGAAGGTTGGGAAAGTACAAAGTTTTTAATCTGGAACATATTTTGTCACACTAAATCGAATAGCCAGTACAATATTTACAAAAAGAAACATTGTCTCGCTTTGTGTGTTTGGCACAATGTAGCAGGCATGGAATCTATGGCCAATGAGAGCGTGACATTGGCTTTGCCGAGACAAGGAAGCCTTGATGCGCACTGTGTCGCTCAAATTAGTTCACCTCCTCAACAATTAATTCATTTTGGTACCCTGGAAAAGAGCGGAGGCACCTCATTCGTAGTAAGTATCGTGTTGTGTGCACATGTTTGATTTTATTGGTCATTCCATCATGCTTGACACTTAATCATTTGCATTGCAGGGTTCTTCTTATACACCTTGTGTTGACCCAGCTATCAACCCATTTGAAGGGATGGTTTTTGATGACTTGGACGCTGCTGAGGAATTCTACAAGACGTATGCACATTCAGCTGGGTTTGGAGTCTGTGTTGGTCTGCATACGGATGTCAATGGTGTTACAAGATGGAAGCGATGGATGTGCTCAAGAGAAGACTTCCGGTCTGAGAAAGATAAGGACAACGTCGAGTCAAAGAAAAGAAAATATGTCAGGAAGTTAACTAGGTGTGGCTGCGAGGCAATTTTAGTTGTAAAACACACTTGCGACAATAAGTTTAGGTTGGAGATATTTGTTGAGTCACATACACATGAATTGGTATCATCTAGCAAACAACAATTGATATGGTTTAATAGGAAACTAAATGAGAAGGCCAAGCGTACATTAATCACATGTCATAAAGGAGGCATTGACACAAGCAGGGCATATAGATATCTCCGTATTAGTGAGGGTGGATTTGAGAATGTGGCATGCACGAGGAGAGACTTGCAGAATTATCATAAAGAGCTAAGAAGCTGTATTAAGTCATCGGATGCTCAGATGTTTTATTGACAACCTTTGTAGGAAGAATGACATAAATCCTTCCTTTTACTTTGATTATGTTGTTGATGACAAGGGTAGGTTGGTACATTCATTTTGGGCAGATAGTATATGTCGGAAAAATTATGTCCATTTTGGAGATCTTGTGTCATTTGATTCTACATATAACACCAACCATTATAACATGATCTTCACACCATTCACTAGAGTAAATCACCATAAGGCATGTGTCTTGCTTGGGGCTGCATTATTAAGCAAATGAGAAGTCTGAGACGTACGTATGGTTGTTTCGTACATTCTTGAAAGCAATCGGAGGAGTTGCACCTAGGCTTATCATAACCGATGAAGATAGCATGAAGACTACAATTTCCAAATGTTTTCTCTGCTAGCACGCATAAGTTATGCATGTGGCATATTTTGCAAAAGCTTCCAGTAAAGGTACCGCCACATTTGAGGGAAAACCCTTTATTGTACTAACGTGTTAACTCATGTGTATGGGCCTTAGAAACTCCGGAGGAATTCGAGGAGCTATTTTCTTCCATTATTACTGATTTTGGTTTAGAATCCAATGAGTGGTTGGCTACTCGGTTTCGAATCCGCTCATCATGGGTACCCGTTTACTTCAAAGATGTATTCTTGGCGAAAATCCTTAGAACCACTTCTAGGTCAGAGAGTTCTAACTCTTTCTTCAATCGGTTTATTGGATTCAAATATACTTTGGTGGAGTTTTGGATCAGATTTGTTAATGCAATGGAAGAACAACGTCATAATGAGTTGGAAGCTGACAATGCCACATTACACACAATGCCTGTGTTGCAGACTACCTAGGCAATAGAGAAGCATGCTAGTGAGTTCTTCACGCTTGTCGCCTTCAACGAAGTTTCGTGAAAGAAGTGTTTGCTGCTTGGGAGCATTGCAATGTGGAGAATATGGAAAGCGCAGGAGAGTACAAAATCTCAATAGTTAGCGATAACTCAAACAAGGTAAGAGAGGTATGCTGCAACCTTACAACAAAAGATGCCAAATGTTCTTGCATGTTCTTTGAGTCATTTGGAATTCCTTGCCACCATATTGTTCGTGTGTTGCAGAGTCCATCACTTAAGGAGCTACTAATTCCATTTGTGTTAAAGAGGTGGACCAAAATGGTAACTAAGGATGACGTCTTCAATGGAGAGGACAATTTGTTGCAAGAAAAACCAAGGAGTGCAATAGAAACATCTAAAGACAAGTTGGCATCGGAAATACGCAGCAAGATGGAGGAATTAATTCACCGTGGAGGAGGAACATATGAAGGCTTGAAATTTCTTAGGGATCGGTTTGTCACATTTGGGGAAGAAGTGACTCCTCTGATTCCTGATAATATTGTAAGTAGAGCTGAAGAGATTGAAGCATTTGTAGGTTGTCCCATCCCTAAGGAAGTAAGGAGATGGCATACCATGATAGCCGCAATTGCCCTTTGAGGACGACAACAAATTGAGCAAGGTATGTCAATAAAATTGTTCTCTGAATTTTTGTATCACCAGCCTAATTAGATGTCATGGTTATTTGTGTTTTGTGCCATGTCTGAATGCACTTGTAATTGAATGCAAAAGAAAGCTATTGCTGGCATACTTTTGTTGCATTGTTGTGTCAAATTCGAAATGTTTGTTTGTATGGCAGTAAGTTTACGGCCTTGATTTTGGTCGATGAGCCGGTGGCCGAGAACTCCGGCGATCGGCGGGCTGGTGCAACAGCGCCCGGGCAGTTCAAGGTGTTCGCAGTCTCATAGCGCTGGAAGCTCGGGCGCGATACATCGACCACTATACAAAGCGGAGAAACCACCGATTACTACAGCCTGAAGAGGATGGCCTCAATGAGCATTAAATTTCCCAGATGAAATCACAAATACCACATAGATAGATGTCGTTGTATTAGTGCAAGTTTTCAGATGTAACTTACATATATATTTGCTATGTGTCTATTACAGATGAAAATGGTGGTGTACAATAAGCCAAGCACGTACACGTGTTTAGCGTACCGTGGTAAAGAAAAGTGATCGCATCGTACCGACTAGTACTGACACAGCTGGTAGTACCGGATCTGCTTGTAAAATTCCTATATATTGAAATGTTAAATAGGTTTCCTTTTTTCAATGGACTTATTGCATTTTTTTTTTGAGTTAGCTTGATACTAAAAGCTCGTTACCCTTTTTTTCTTCTCTACGTCTACGTCTGTATGCAGTAATTCTGCAATACTGTCAGCCGGCCAGCTCTCCGTTTACTTTTAGCCTTCTGTCCTCCACACGGTGAGTGTCACGTTAAGCACGTATACAATAATATAACGTTAGCTATCTGTAAATCTTAACATGTAGGATACGAGATGATGTGGAGAAAAAAGGGGGCATAGAGAATTATACTGTTTCTTATGTAGTAGTCAACTGTAACACGAGAAACAAGATATATATTATATATAGGGAGTTATCTTTAGAGACATGTAAAAATAAAAACCTATTATAGAAGCTGTTTTTACGTTATCTATAAATGATATAGATAAATACTATAAATAATAGTTATCTATATCATTGTATATAGCCTGAGATATTTAACCTGGTCCCAACTTGTTGGCCTCGTTGATGATTGGTCTGAACTTGGAAGCGTTGGAATTCCACAAAAAGATGTTCGTAAGTACAGAGAGTCAGCACTGTTCACAATTCACAGACCTCGCATTGACTGACTTGGAATCTTCGATGCATTGCTACGCGGTTTAGACATAGCAAACGCTTCATTAGGCGCCCACGCGTTTGCTTTCTGCCCGTTCGCAAGCTACAACCAATTAATGGTGAGTCAATGAGTCATGTCATCGGTGAGGCCGTGATGACTACAACCAATGGTGAGTCGATGACCATCTTTAGTCATTACCTAGTAAAACTCACCATGAACGCTAGATATTTTTAACAAAGCATAGTATTTGTACACATGTTTGCCAACCGCCATGACGTGGGAGGTATGAGACTAGAGATAAAAACGGAGCGGATAATTCTCACTCGATTCAATACTGTATTTAAGAAAAATAAGCCTAAGGACCGAGGTGCCATTTTTTAGTTTCGGTTCCTATCCGATATTATCTGCATCCGGATCAGGAAATTTGGGTTAAGATATGAGAAAAGTAATATCCAATCCGTATCTCTATTTTATAGGATATCTGATAAATCAACAAAATAGATGTCTAGTAAATTTTTTTTAAAATAATCTATTTTTTATTAGAAATTACGAAAATATTCCTGCGATATTTTTTTTTACCGAAATATACGTCTTTGGATCCAGTCGCTCAACGGTTGGGCATTTATACTACAAAGCGCCGAACTGCAGGCGGATTATTGTAGTCGCCAACCGCTGAGCGAATCGGATTGCCTATATAAAGCCTCAAGGGTCCCCGACCGATCGCATTTGGAGAGAGGAAACAAGTTTTTGTGCGTGAGAAGGAGAAGAAAGAGAGGAGAGGAGAGGAACACTACTACAAAACAGGTTATAGTAGACGCCCTATGAACCGTCTGTGTTGGGTCTGTCCGACTGCGGGTGGCTTCGAAGACCTTATCACTGAGCGGTATTTTTAGAACCGCTCAGTGATAGTCATATATCACGAGAGGATTTGTGAATAGAACCGCTCAGGATAATTCACAGACGGTTCTATTAACAAACCGTCTGTGATAATCCTGCTAATCACAGATGGTTTTATTTTACAACCGTCTATGTACTATCACAGACGGTACTATTAACAAACCGTCTGTGATTAGCGGGATTATCACAGACGGTGACGGTGCTGATTAAGAACCATCTGTGATATTGAGTTATCACAGATGGTTACGATTAAGAACCGTCTGTGATATCCTCACTCCATATAAATTGAGCCCGACACATCCTCTCGCCACATCGCTGCTTGTTCCATCGCCAGATCGCTGGCTTTGTGGTCCATGCACAGATCGCACCGCGCTGCCTCGCCACGCCACGCATCGCTTAATTTGGAGAGCAAAACCCCCTGCCGCTAGCTCCACTTAGGTCTGCTGCTCCTCCCCAGGTGCCACACACTTCCCTGCCCTAGCTCTCCTCCAACCTGCGGCTCCTCCCTAATTAAACAGATGGAGTAATAGTTATTATCCTTTATCTACTCTATTGATTAATGATTTTCCCTTATTTTGCTACTCTGTACATGGACCCTAATGTTTATTTGTTTTCTTTGTTGTATTCCTTAATCGAAAGCATAGGGTTTAAGTTTCAATTAATACTTCTCACAAAAGTAATAAATTCTAGAAAAAGGCAAATTTAAACATCTAGCTCTCAATTTGATGGACCCTAATTAAACATAAACTATAGCAGACCATTGGATGTTATTGAACCAAAACTATGATATAAATTCGAAAAATGAAAAGCAAAACATGTAGCCTTTAATCTGTGTAATTCCTTTGTGCAACGATGAGACAAAATGAGTAAGTGCGCATAAAGAGGTGAAAGTCTTAATCGTAACTAATTTCATGAGTTGTTTTCAGAACAGATTAAAAAGAAGAATTTATGACACACCAAGATAATTCACATGTGCAATGATCTATTTTATATTTCCTCCATTTATCCATGAAGAAATGTCATCACAAGGGTTTATTGTTTCAATTATATCAAAGCGGATAACATGCGCCAATCGCTACGGACCAACTTGCTAGTTATTAATTAGGATCTTCCTCTTATCTTTTGTCTCGTATCTAATCAACAATCATGCAGATAATTAATAATTATCCGTCACCCTTAGAGAGGAGAAGGTTGGACCCCGCCTCTAGCGCCTCCAACACCCGCCTCCTCCCCATTGCGCCACTTTAGAGAGGAGAAGGAAGGAGAGAGGAATCAGATTTTCTTCATGAGCTCGAGGGTAACGATCTATAACCCTTCATGTTTGCTATAAATTAATCGCTAATCAATTTGACACTAATTTGTTACATACATAGTGTAGATGGATCGAAACTGGATGTACGGTGTGAACCGTGTGAGTCAAGAGTACATTAATGGCATGGTTGCTTTTAGAAGAGCCACGAAAGCGAGATATGTTGAAGAAGGATAAATTTTATATATTGTCCATGCATTGATTGCGTAATCAAGATGTTTAACAACGCGCATGCATCGAAGCGCACTTGATTCAAGGGTTTCAAAAAAAGGTATACATGTTGGACCAGTCACGGTGAAGAGAAGATTATACCAGAAGTTAATAATGACGACATCGCCGAGGAAGTCAACGATTTCCTGGATGTGGACTGTGCTTTTGATGAGGATTGGTGGCACGATGACAATCTGGATTAGATGCTACGCGATGTAGAAGAGAACTACAGTGAGAGAGAGAGAGTTTTGTAAATTCGAGGGCTTAAGGGAGGACTCGGTGAGACTTTTGTTCCCTGGTTGCAAGCCGGAATATACAAGGTTGTCAACCGTGCTTGAACTACTGAAATTGAAGGCAAGCAATGGTTGGTCCGATAAGAGTTTTACGGCGTTGTTAGGTCTCCTAGCGGACATCCTTCTGGAGGGAAACGTGTTGCCCAACACCACTTATCAAGCAAAGAAGGTTATTTGTCCATTGGGAATGGAAGTAGAAAGAATACATGCATGTCCGAACGATTGTATCCTCTACCGTAAAGAGTATGCGGACATGCATGTATGTCACGTGCAAAGCATCCCGATACAAGCATCGAATCTTGCTAAGGTGCAGCAAGGACATCCTCGCTAAGATGTTGTGGTATCCGCCATGATCCCACGCTTGAAGTGTTTATTTGCGAACCCAAAGGAGGCAAGATTGTCTGCGTTGGCACTCGTGAGGAGCGTAAGAGAGATGGAAAGCTAAGACACCTGCCGATTCTCGCTAAGTGGAGAAACTTCGATCGAGTTGAAGAGTTCGTGTGGAACCGAGGAACATAAGGTTAGGGTTGAGTACGATGGAATGAATCCTTTCGGTAACATGAGCAAATTTACATAGCACCTGCCCGTGAATCTATGTATGTACAACCTTCCTCCTTGGTCGTGTATGAAGCGGAAGTGCATTTTGATGTCACTACTTATCCAAGGGCCAAGCAACTCGGGAATGATATTGATGTGTACCTAGCACCATTGCTTTGGAAGATCTTGTGACACTTGTGGAACGAAGGGTGCAGTGTATGGGATGCGTATAAACGAGAGAACTTCACTTTACGCGCCATGTTGTTCTGCACCATCAATGATTTTCCTGCCCTTGGTAACCTATCAAGCCAAAGACAAAAGGAGCCAAAGCCTCATTCAAGACCGCTTAGATGCTACGGAGAGTGTATGGTGAACAACTTAAGAAAGTCGTGTATATCGGCCACCGTAGGTTCCTTCCCAGAGTCACCCATACCGCAAGATGAAAAAACAATTCGACGGAAATAAGGAGGACGATTCACTCCAAGGGCTTTTAGAGGAAAGAGGTCTATGATATGGTTAAGAATATCGATGTTGTGCTTGGGAAGGATGTAAATTAAGAACCCGTGAGAAGAACATCTGGAAGAAGCGGTCAATTTTTTGGGACTTGCCTTATTGGGAGCACTTAGAAGTTCGCCACTGCATCGATGTCATGCACGTAGAGAAGAATGTATGTGATAGCTTGATTGGTCTCTTGCTGAACATTAGTGGCAAAACAAAGGATGGTGTTAACACACGGCGTGACTTGGTTGATATGATCATAAGGACCGAGTTAGCACTGGAAGAGACCAATACAGGATGAACGTACCTTCCCCCAGCTTGCTACACTCTGTCCAAGGCCGAGAGAAATGAACTGTGCCAGAGCTTGCATGGAGTGAAAGTCCCACCTGGTTACTCCTCTAACATTAAGAACCTTGTTTCTATGCAAGATTTGAAATTAATTGGTATAAAGTCTCATGATTGTCATGTGCTGATGACACAAATGCTTCCTGTTGCAATTAGAAGTATCTTGCCGAACAAGGTCCAAGTGGCAATCTTGAGGTCGTGTTATTTTTTTCAACTCAATTGCTTAGAAGATCATTGATCCCTAAGGACTAGATGCTCAGAGGTCGAGGTGGTGACGACTCTATGTTATCTTGAGATGTATTTCCTTCGCCGGCTTTTCGATATCATGGTCCATCTCATTATTCACCTTGTGAAAGAGATAAAGATATGCGCCCTGTGTTCTTAAGGCCATATGTACCTATTCGAGAGGTACATGGGAATTCTCAAGTCCTACGTCACGGAATCGATCTCGACCGAGGGCAGATCATCGAAGGTTATGCAACCGAAGAGGTCATTGAGTTCTGCGTCGACTACATAGCTCGTGGAACCGATAGGTGTGCTTCTATCTCGCCATGAGGGGAGACCGATGGTATCGGGACCATCGAAGGAAATCAATCACTCCCGATCCGATACGTGACGCTCAAGCCCATTTCAAGGTCTTGCAACACATGACCCAAGTGTCCCGTACATCGACGAAAGCACAAAGACATGGTGCGCCAATGTAATCTAGACCGATCGGAGGTTTGAATCACAAGAGAGCACAACCGCCGGTTCAACGAATGGTTAAAGGTGCGAATCACCGGGAGGTCATCAAGTGATGATACGCCGCTATGGTTGGCACGAGGGCTACAATTTACAATTGTCGATAGTAAGGATACGATATAAATGGGTACATATTTTATACGGCACTCAGATAGGAAGAGCACAGTCCGAGCAATGGTGTCCGTGATAGATGCATTCAAGATCGATGGGATGAGGAGCTCCTACTATGGGCAAATAGAGGAGATATGGAAGCTCGACTCGTGCTTTTCAAGATCCCCTATTTCGGTGCCGTTGGGTCCATCTCCCACAGGTGAAGGTCGATAAATACCGTGTCACTACTGTGGACCTCAAACTGTCGGATACAAAGACGAACCATTCGCATCAAGCAACCAAGTTGTTCAAGTCTTCTATGTAACCGACCGGCAAATAAGAAGCACCACGAAGTTCTTCATGGAAAAAGGAGGATTGTCGAAGTTGAGAATGTAGTGGACGAGGAAGAATACAATCAATTTGACGAGTTGCCTCCTTCGAAACCGGCATTAGGCTCGAGGAAGAACCCAAAGTGAGGAAGCTAGCTATATGTGCGTCGATCTCTCCAATGTAATTAATATCATGTGTTATGGACTTGTAATCTCTCATATATTTTGATGTCAACGTGAAATTGACATGTGTTGATGTGTTATGGACTTGTCATATTTGATATTGATGTCAATGTGGACGTACATTGTAATGTGGAGTATCAAAATTGGTTTCACTTGATTTGGAGTTGAGTTGAATTAGATATGAAATTTTGAAGTCAAATATGTTATGAACTTGTTATGGACTTGTTGTAACATCCTGTATTGCGAATGAGTAATTCATGAATTAATAGTTATAATAATTAGAATCTAGTGGGCATTGGGAATTAGTGTTTGGCCTTTGGCCCATGGCCCAAGAGGGCAAAGACTTCACACCTATTTAAGGGGGAGAGAGACCAACAGAACCCTACTAACTATCCCAGCAGCCGACGTTGGAGCAATTTGTTCCTCCTACTTTTGGTCGCAACACCCAACTCCTCCTCTCCCAAGCAGCCGGCCAAGGAGGGAGATCTCCCTTCTCCCGATCTCCCAGACCATCCAGCCAAGTGGCGCCCCCATCGGTGCTTTTCCTGAGGTTCTCCCCCTCACCCCTCACTCGGTGCTCCCACCGCCGCTCTCCCACCCTCGACGCCGGCCGCCAGCTAGCTGCCGACGGGTCCCCCACCGCGGTCCATGAAGACAACAAGAAGCCCGATCCTCCCTCGGTCCCCAAGGGCGTCGGGGAGGCGGCCGCAGAGGGCGGCCATGGACGTGGATTCGAGGATGACGACGAGTCGGTCCTCCGACTTCAGGACGCCACTGCCAGGTGGCGGGTCCAGAGCGAGACCTACTCGGTGTCGCTGCTCGGTGCCGCGACGCCCACGGATGTGGAGATCGCAGAGTGGTGAGTCACCAGCGGCAATGGGTCGAGGCGGCTCCCGGTGCACGGTGGTGAACGCAGGATAGAGAAGGAGGACGGGTCGGGTCTTGGTGCAGGCACCGCTTCGCCAAGCATGCCAGCCGTCGGGGAGGAGGGCTCACGGGGTATTTAGGCCCGGCTAATCCTCTTCAGCGGTGCCACCGCTTCGACGCCACCCTCTTCGACCGACTCCGCTGTGATCCCGCTGTCCTCGCTTTGTCGGGTCCCCACTCTGCGCTCATCGACCTCCTCCTCTTCCACTTCCTGTTTGTCATGCTTCTGTGGAGTTATTTCTCTGTTGTGTTTACTAACCTTGGTGCTGTTCCACCAAATTGGAGGCCTGATGTTGATGGACAGATAGGAGAAATAGCTTTTTTTTCACCTCGAGACTTTAGTAGTATGATGAATTCACAGCAATCTCTCAGTGATACAGGAAGTCCAAGGATTAGATATCGTAGGAAGTGCAACCAGCTGAAGCTCCCCCTTCCCCCATTGCCATCACTGTCCTACTTGTGGAAGGTGTGTGCTTAAGATGGATCACCTTTGTGTGTGGGCTGTGAATTGGGTTGATTCCTTTTCTTGTACCGATTGATGCTTGGTTGGTGGTGTTTCGGTGTGGGCGAATTGAATTGGTATAGTGAGAATGTTCAAGATACGCATCATCCACAGTTGTCTAGGTTTTTGGGTGTTACAAAACAAGAAGAAACTAAGAATTAAGAAACCGTGAAATAGTCTTGTTGTGTCAATTCATTGCGTGACTACTATCTTTCTCGAAACCTTGTTGCGATGCTTTCAATTTCCAAGGGAAGGAAAGGAATGCTAAATTGCTAAGGAGTGAGATAATATTTGCGAGAGTTAGATAAACTAGATATGAAATTTCAAGAAATTGGGTGTGTCGCTTTATAGTTATATTCTCTTTGTATAATGTCTGCTATGCTTATATGTTTCCCTGGCAAAACCATGGCCTACATTATGCTGTGCCTGTTACATATTGCTGTATGTGAGTGTCATTTATGATGTGGACTAAGAGATAATGGAGAATGTTGTTAAGTTGGTCTCTGCCTTGCACACATGGGAGCCATTTCAGACCTGTGCTTTTTGATTCAAGAACATTGTGTTGCTAGCTAGCTAGAAATTTTAGAAAAAGAAGGACGGGTGCTTGTTTTTATTCTAATGCTAAGTGTTGAGGCAAATGAAGTGTAGAACCACTTATTCTTATTGTGTTTAGAGAGTTCAGAGCTATGTTCTCGCATGTATTGTTACTAAATTGTTCTGTTACTTTTGCTAAGTGTTAGCTATGCTTTTGCCTTGGATAAACTGAATATGTATTGTAGCTAGCAATGATGTTTAGAGGTTGGGTTCCTTAGAATTTTGTCATCTATTTTAGCTTAGTTAACAGGTTAGTTTAGTAGCATTCCAGCCCTTGTAGGACTGGGGTGTTACAGTTGGTATCAGAGCGGGCTTTAGGTCCGTGGTAACTGAAATATTAAATTGACACACTGTGCACAGTAAGATGAGAATGGGTCAAGCATTGCATTTATGTTCTCGTTATGTCGCTTTGAGCATTGCTGTTATAAAGTGGTTATGAATACTTATGATATACCTATATGACTATTATAGGTTATAATAGTAGTTGATGAGGGGTTCAGTTCATGGTTGTAACCTTGCGTTGCCAGGTTGCACCACTGTTTGGGGCATGAGATTAGTGGAGTGTCTACCTCGAATCAACTAGTTCCAGGTGTTGAGAATGAATTCCTTTGGGAGAATCATTGTCTTCTTTGAGTTTGGAATGGTTATTCTTGTTCAGATGTGGTGAATCGGTTTTCTTGGATTAGTGGTTTATTGCAGTTGAGAGGAGTTCAGCGGTCTTTGTTGGTCTTCTTAAAGCAAACCTTGGGTCTTTTGAATGACGAGTTGTTTTGCTGTTTATAAGCGTAGTTGATTTTTTGAGGATGTTCTTTTTCGTGAAAATCCTACCTTTCTTATTGAAAAATGTGATCCGGTGGTTCGTTCGGTACTTTGGATAATGAAAATTATCTTTTACAAACTTTATTGAAGAAGGTTTTGACTCTACTCATTTCTTTTGGAGTAGTTGGAGTGTTGGAGTTTAGAACCTTTTATTTGAAACAAAAAGGTGTCAAAACCCTTTGCAAAGTTTTGTGGTGTTAAGTGAGAAGTTGTAGATAAATAGGATAATTGATAATGTTTATGACCTCAAGTTGGGTCTTTGGCATGATGCATAATTAATTTTAGCTCGATGTCCTCAGAGCGTGGCGGGTAATTTATTGTCGCCTTGTAATGATTGCGAGGATGAGATGTGATTTAGAATATGATTATTCCCGATTAGGATCAACCGGGTTACTAAGGAGAGTGAATATCAATCTGAATCTATCTTGTGAACATCTATTTGATGATCTTACATAAATGCTAGATTTACCTAATTCCTGACACGCTAAAATTGTTGAAACCTGTATAAAGGACTAGATGGATGTTGGGGTAGCATTGTGTGAAACCTTGTTTTATAGAAATTATGTTAGTAAATCGTTAATCATGTGTTGAACTGATCTCTAAACATAAAGTGGAATGTTGAATCGATGTTTATAAATGGTTATGTGATTGCAAATATAAATTAGCATCATATTTACACACATGATTAATACAACGGTCAATTGTTTAGGAGAGCTGAAGTTGGTGTTGAGCATACCAACCGTTGAGTAAATTAAATTCGTAAATGGTCCTTGATAGCGTGCCTTATGTTATTTGCTATTGCATAATATGATTTTTGTTAAAAAAATAAATTTGTTTCAACCTTGTGGCTTGTGCTTCTCTTGGAAAGGTTTGATGATTCTTGGCACTATTGTGCAGTAGGAGTATTTGAGAATTGGAGTCAAGTTTTATAACTTGTGGTTATTTGAATCGTGCCTAAACTTTACGCCTGTCCCTTGCGAGTAAATCGAGTTTCAATCGCAATGTCCATTTCTTATTGGTTGTTATTTGCTATTCTCTTTTGAGGGGTGTGCACCCTCAACTGTGACCCTAGTTTTGTTTTTCCAAGATCTTCGTTATTGGAATATTTCTTTTGATCACGTGCTCACCGTGAGGAGCGATGTTTTCCTGTGTGTCGAAACTTGTTCTTGTTCGCCTCTTCTTTTTGAGAAAGGATCAACCGAGTTGTGTTGCAAAGTTTTTGGTTAAGCGTAAACTGGCAACTTCTTGTTGGTAGCCAAGTAATGGTAGTGGTGAGATTTTGGTACCAAGCTATTGGAGGAGTAGTAGTAGATGAATTGGTTATGACCTGTACCTCTTGGAGGAAAATTAATTCAAATAGAATGATTGCCGTTGAAGCAAAACTGATTAGTGATACGACTAAGTAGAACCTATGGTAAAATGCAATGAGTGATTATATTGGAATTGTGGGAATGTTAGAGATTTAATCTGATGATTTCTCTATCGGTCATGAGAGAAGTTCGTTGCAAAGGACTTGAAGGTTAATTTTGGGCTTTGCATTTTTATGCTAGAACTTTGGTCACCCAATGGTTGTGTGTAGAGAAAACAGAATTATGGAGTATTCTGAGCAGTGGAATGATCATTGATAGAACCCTTTTGATGTAGTACATAAGCGTGTGTACTGAGGATTCTGAGATGTTATTCTTGAAAATAGGAGATGATGTGATGCGTGAGATCTATTTTGAGGTGTATTGGGTGCCACCTGTCAAATTGATGCCGTCAGTAGAAGGAGTTGACTAGAGTGTTTCGATGGGATCAACAGAGTCTTTCCACAAAGGTGTGAATGGTGATTTTAGATTGAGCATATCTTTGAGGATGCTAATTTAAGAGATTTGAGCTCGTGGGGTGTGCGATGAATTAATTCCAAGGTTTGAGAGGAATTTTATTCCTAAAAGAAACCGAGAAAAGAGTGTTTCCTTAGGTAGTGAAGCGTTTTCTTGTTTCTGTTTATGCTTTGTGTTGTTGGTGATGTCTTCCGCAATTTGAGTTGGTGCTTTGCGTTGGCATGTATGGTTCTTTCCATTCGATTTAAATAAAAAAAGTATTTGATTTGGGCATTCGAGTGATTTCTCCTTTGGCTTTCGTGGTGCTCATTCACAAATTATTATTATTATTATTATTATTATTATTATTATTATTTTCTAATTAGAAAGTGGAATTGCTTTCGTGATGAGTTATCAATTTTTGGATATGACTCCTTTTTGGTGTAAAGTTGCCGGTTCATAGTTGCCATGAGAACTCCTTATTTTCAGTTGGATTCTCTTCGTAAAACAGTTGTTTAAGAACGAGTTTTGTTGTGCGTTCTTGATTAAAGGAGGTGCTTCTTGTGAGATGAAGAGTTCGATTTTTGAGCATGTTGTGTGTTTTTATACCAAAGGGGAAGTTGGCCCAGGTATATTGGGACGTTTTCAACAGTTGTGGGGATTAGTAAGTGGGCGTATCGCTACGACCGTCTCGGGTCTATACACGAGGGACGCAATGTGTGGTATGTTCTGGAGCTGAGTAAGGCCCCACGTCCGATTCTCGGTCGGGACGTATGCTGGAGAGGTCGGGACGAGCCTTGGGGCATATGATGTTGGAATCCATTGAGGTGCCATGGGCTCGTGTTGAGTGTGAAGTGACCTAGGAGCTGGAGTCCCGTATAAGCGAGCTTTAACTAGAGTGGTTCGCGTCGGGTACGGGTTATCTATTCTTAATTCTCAGTTGTGGTGGTTTTTTTATAGTAGTATGGTGAGTAGAATTCGGGGTCGAATTCTGTTTAAGGGGGGTAGAATGTAACATCCTGTATTGCGAATGAGTAATTCATGAATTAATAGTTATAATAATTAGAATCTAGTGGGCATTGGGAATTAGTGTTTGGCCTTTGGCCCATGGCCCAAGAGGGCAAAGACTTCACACCTATTTAAGGGGGGGAGAGAGACCAACAGAACCCTACTAACTATCCCAGCCGCCGACATTGGAGAAATTTGTTCCTCCTGCTTTCGGTCGCAACACCCAACTCCTCCTCTCCCAAGCAGCCGGCCAAGGAGGGAGATCTCCCTTCTCCCGATCTCCCCAGACCATCCAGGCCAGGCGGCGCTCCCCATCGGTGCTTTTCCCTAGAGGTTCTCCCCCCTCACCCCCTCACTCGGCGCTCCCACCGCCGCCACTCCCACCCCTGACGCCGGTCGCCACAAGCGCTGCTGCGATGGGTCCCCCACCGCGGTCCATGAAGACAACAAGAAGCCCGATCCTCCCTCGGTCCCCAAGGGCGTCGGGGAGGCGGCCGCAGCGGGCGGCCATGGACGTGGATTCGAGGATGACGACGGAGTCGGTCTCCGACTCGGACGCCACGGCGCAGGGTGGCGGGTCCAGGAGCAAGACCTACTCGGTGTCGCCGTCGGTGCCCGCGACGCCCACGGATGTGGAGACTGCAGGAGTGGCTGAGTCACCAGCGGCGGCAGCGGGGTCGAGGCTGCTCCCGGGGTGCACGGTGGTGAACGCAGGGATAGAGAAGGAGGACGGGCCGGGGTGCTGGTGCGGGCACCCGCTCGCCGCGGTGCCAGCCGTCGGGGAGGAGGGCTCGCCGGGGTATTTAGGCCCGCGGCTAATCCTCTTCGGCAGTGCCACCGCACTTGACGCCACCCTCTTCGACTGGACTCCGTCGTGATCCTGCTCGTCCTCGCCTTTGTCGGGGTCCCCTGCTACGCGCTCGCCGACCTCCTCCTCTTCCACTTCCTGTTTGTCATGCTTCTGTGGAGTTATTTCTCTATTGTGTTTACTAACCTTGGTGCTGTTCCACCAAATTGGAGGCCTGATGCTGATGGACAGATAGGAGAAATAGCTTCTTTTTTCACCTCAGACTTTAGTGGTATGATGAATTCACAGCAATCTCTCAGTGATACAGGAAGTCCAAGGATTAGATATCGTAGGAAGCGCAACCAGCTGAAGCTCCCCCCTCCCCCGTTGCCATCACTGTCCTACTTGTGGAAGGTGTGTGCTTAAGATGGATCACCTTTGTGTGTGGGCTGTGAATTGTGTTGATTCCTTTTCTTGTACTGATTGATGCTTGGTTGGTGGTGTTTCTGCTGTGGCGGACACTGAATTGGTATAGTGAGAATGTTCAGTACACAGATCATCCACAGGTTGTCTAGGTTTTTGGGTGTTACAAAAACAGTAAGAAACTAAGAATTAAGAAACCGTGAAATAGTCTTGTTGTGTCAATTCATTGCGACTGACTACTATCTTTCTGGAAACCTTGTTGCGATGCTTTCAATTTCCAAGGGAAGGAAAGGAATGCTAAATTGCTAAGGAGTGAGATAATATTTGCAGTAGAGTTAGATAAACTAGATATGAAATTTCAAGAAATTGGACTGTGTCGTTTATAGTTATATCTACTGTATAATGTCTGCTATGCTTATATGTTTCCCTGGCAAAACCATGGCCTACATTATGCTGTGCCTATTACATATTGCTGTCTGTGAGTGTCATTTATGATGTGGACTAAGAGATAATGGAGAATGTTGTTAAGTTGGTGTTGGACCGAAAAGGCGACTAGAGGGGGGGTGAATAGGAGCACCAAATCTTTTTCACTTTGAATGGATTCAACTCGCAAATCGCAAATCACTCCAATAGCTATGAGAGCTATGAAGATGAATGCTTAAGCACAGTGGAAGACTTGTAATGAATCCACTCCTAAACCCCCAAAGGCACAGAAGCAAAATCCCTGAAGAAATTCTGAAAAATCAGGGAAATCGGAACAACCGCAGGCAAACGGGCGGTCGTACCGATGTGCGGTATGACCGTAGGCAAACGAGCGGTCGTACCGATGTGCGGTATGACCGTAGGCAAACGGGCGGTCATCTGGATTGTCCTGTAATGTTCCGCGACGAAAACCAAAATTGGCATAACTTTTGATCCACTTGGCCAAACGCTACGAGATTTGAAACACACCTTCCCAAGGAGGTTAGGAACCTATTCCAAGCAAAGAATGACTAGATCCACGTCAAAGTTCCTATCTTTCTTGAATTGAACGAAGGAGGTTTCAAAACCGAGTTTCGAACCTAAACATGATCTAAATCTTGCTCGTGGGTGATGGATGATCAAGATGATCTTAGATGCACTCCCACATGTCACAGCAAGCAAGAACATGGCAAGAAACCAAACAAAAACTCGCGGATCAAAGAAACACCTCAAATCATCAAACAGAGAGAAAGAAAGCAAATAGACTCATCTTGGATAGAACTTTCTTTGGATTGATTTGATATGGTATTGGTTTACAGCCACTCCATCAATGGAGGCAAAGACTCAATACATGAGCACGAAATCAAATCAACTCTCTAGAACCCTAACCTCCACTAATCCTCTCCCTAAGCAAACTAGGGTTTCAAACACAATGAAAGGGTTGAGGGGTGCAGCCACCTCCCTCCTCTATTTATAGTGGAGGCTTAGACCTTCTAGAAGAGTAACCTAATGGGCTCCCAGTTAAGGCCCAAAACAAACGGGTCACCTGCACGCATCTCAAAGCGCCGTCTTCACTTTTCTTGACCTAATCCACTTCTTGACGCACCGACTTGCGCCATGGGTTGGCATTAGGTCACCAAGGCGATATTTGGTGAGATTACCAAAATACCCCTTCTCGATCTTTTGCAAAGACCGAGTCCCAACTGCGTGAAGCACCTCCATGCCGCCACGTGTAGGTTGATCCAAAGCTCTCTTCATGTCGGCAAGTTCTCCCATCCGCTCCCAATCGAAACCACCATGGTACTTGCACCGCCCGCCACGCTTGATCGAACCCGTCGACCGAATCGCCTGATTCGGTCACCTTTATCCCTCTTAGCGCCATGCTTGACTCAATTGACCTCACCCAAAGATCCTCGATCGTTCGGACCTCGGCTCTCCAAGCTTAGTCCCGATCATCCTCGCCGCTTGACCATCATTGACCTCCAAGCAACCTCGCACATTAATAGACAAAGAAATCGAGTCCGAACAAGTTCTTCACAACTTGACCCACGTTAGTCAAAACATGCATCATGCAACATATATGCCATGAAACCCATGAACTTGACCTAACCCAAAAGCAATTCTCAATAGAAATGACAATCGGCACAAAATCGGTATTACCGCCATGTTATGGCGGTACTACGATTTCCAAGAATGTCGCACCCATCAAGCTGCATAATCGTATCGCTACCCGAGAAACCAAAACTCAAATTACACTCGCTCGAAATATCAAACCGCCACCTAAAACCTCGAACGACCGGACTCGGTCATACCGCCAAGTAACTTAGCGGTGCGTCAAGGTGATCTTGATGCTGCTACGCGTTACGCAGTATGACCGAAAATCGACACTTGCGTAAAACGCTGTTTCAACAAACCAAAAACGACATTGCCAATTGTAACATCATCCTAAGATCTCAGGCATATCCCCATGATATCCACAGTTGGTCTCTGCCTTGCACACATGGGAGCCATTTCAGACCTGTGCTTTTTGATTCAAGAACATTGTGTTGCTAGCTAGCTAGAAATTTTAGAAAAAGAAGGACGGGTGCTTGTTTTTATTCTAATGCTAAGTGTTGAGGCAAATGAAGTGTAGAACCACTTATTCTTATTGTGTTTAGAGAGTTCAGAGCTATGTTCTCGCATGTATTGTTACTAATTTGTTCTGTTACTTTTGCTAAGTGTTAGCTATGCTTTTGCCTTGGATAAACTGAATATGTATTGTAGCTAGCAATGATGTTTAGAGGTTGGGTTCCTTTGAAGTTTGTCGTCCTTACATGACATATTCTAGTGTTTTGTGAAATGCCTAGCTGTCAATTTGGACAGATTGGGGTTTGGGAGAACATCGGTTAAATTTGGGTTGCCATTAGGAGGCGATTAATTTCACGTTGTTCCATTGCTATGTTGTGCACTTTTGTGTGGTATACTTAGTTATTTACATTGCTGTGGTGGTGATCAGCGGGCTAGAGCGTTCCATCGTTGTCTTCCGTCTCATGGTTGAGGCAAGTACATTTGATTTGTCTTGCTTGCCTTTTGTTCCACTTGGTTGATTAATAAGCATTAGGTAATTCGGTATTACTTGTTTCCTTCATGATTGATATACCATGTTTCTTCGATGATATGTTTAGTTCAATGCATCCTTTAGTTCGTTCGGTCATGTTTCACCTTTGGAGTGGGTAGTGAAGTCCCATCATTCCAACATGGGCAAGTACCTCAATGTTCCTATAATCATGAAATGTTGAATGCATGTTGTTGATTTTGTATTTTTAAGAGCCACGTTAATATTTAATTGTTCGTATTCAATCCATTTGTGCTACCTCCATGAATAGAGAGCTTGTATTTTCGATGTTCATATGTCATACCATGCATCCATAATACATGTTTCAATCCACGGGAGTGGATCAATAAATAAGACCCATCAATTCTAGTATGGGCACGTAAGACCCACCATTCCAATGTGGGCAGTTTGGGACACCCGTACGAAACGTTCTTCGTACGGGGCTTGGATCTCCGCATTTTGTTAAATGCGGGCTTAGGTGAACACCGACGGGTGTGTCACCAGCAATACCGGTATATGCATGTGTGTAGTCCTTCATTTCATCCACATCATTCATTCTATTCATTCACGTGTTAGATTACGTGCTTATTTCATACACTTTAATGATGTTCACATGATCATGGTTGTTATGTATTATTCATTTATTGTACTTGCTTGAGTCTCGGACTCACTCTTGCTTTGTTTATTGTTTTTAGGTGATCTTTGAGGTTGGCTCCATGGGGAGGAATAGACACACACTACCTTTTCACTTCACCTTAATCACGTCGAGAATTCATTTTAGTTCAATTTAATCATTCCTTATTGATGGTATAATAATAATTGTTGGTTGTGGTGATAACTCTTCTCCATTAAGATTGGTTAGAAGCGTATGTGAACTTAGTTCATCTTTTGATATAGTTGCACGAGATCATATTATACTTCTGCGATGATTCTGATATTTGTTGATTTCACTATTGTCTCGATATTAAAATTGTTGGAACCTCCCAGTATAGCTAACTATCTGAGGGAGGTTCTACCAAAATTTAGAATTTTGTCGTCTGCTTTAGCTTAGTTAACGAGTTAGTTTAGTAGCATTCGGCCGTTGTAGGGTGGGGTGTTACACTTGTCATATTGATATTGATGTCAATGTGGGCGTACATTGTAATGTGGAGTATCAAAATGTGTTTCACTTGATTTGGAGTTGAGTTGAATTAGATATGAAATTTTGAAGTCAAATGTGTTATGAACTTGTCATGATATACTTGTCACGAGTTCAATTCATATAGACTTGTCATGATTGTCATCATATATACTTGTCACCAGGTTCACTATGTTTTGACAGGATATCACACATTGTCATCAGGTTTTGTCAGGCTATCACAGATGGTTTTATAATACAACCGTCTGTGATAAGAATATCCTGAGCGATTTACGATGAGACCCATCTGTGATAATAATATCACGAGCGGTTGGATTATAGAACGTCTGTGATATTATCCTGAGCAGTTCTCATCAAACCGTCTGTGATATACTTTTATAAGCGAAAACGATAGGGTTTTGCTCTCACTTGTCACTTCCTCTCCTGTGCCTTAGGCTCTCATGGCTCGTTCGCCTCCTCTAGGGTTTAGGGCTCGCCTGGTTCACTGCCGACCACGACCTCGGTGCCGCCCCGACATTGGCGCCCCGACCTCGGCGCCTCCGACCTCGGTGCCCAGTTCACCTCCCCGTACCGTAAGCCTCGGCGTCGCCACCTTCGACCTCGGTGCCGCCGCCCCGGCATTGGCGCCTCGACCTCGCGCGCCATCCTCCTCCTGTGTCGGCCTCCTCCCTCTGCACTGACCTTCTCCCGCCGTCCTCCTCCCGTGTCGACCTCCTCCCCACCTCCCTCCTCCCAAGATCGGCCTCCTCCCCGCCCGAATCCTCCTTGCACCGTGAGTTCTTGTGCGGCATCCTCTCTGTGAGTATTGCTCCTCTGTGGCGATTCGGTTGATCTTTGCATATATATATTTGCGGTGCTAGTTGATACCTTGATCGTATTAGTTACGATTTACGAATCTAATACTAAAGATGTTACAAATTGATCGATGGGCTTTGTTGACATGCTCTGTGATGAACTACATCTTATCTTGAGATTGAATGTGATAGTTAGTTCATACTTGAGCTCTATTGTATTACTTGCTACTATCAATATGTCTTTGTTAATTGGTTACTTCGGTTGAGCTCATAGTTCTGTGCAAATTGATCGATGGGCTTTGTTGACATGCTTTCGTGATGAACTACATCTTATCTTGAGATTGAATGTGATAGTTAGTTCATACTTGAGCTCTATTGTATTACTTGCAACCGTCAATATGATGTCTTGTTAATTGGTTACTTTCGGTTGAGCTCATAGTTCTATTGCAAATTGATCGGTTGTATTGACTAGTTTGTGATTCTTCTAGTAGTCTGTATGAGCTCATTCAACTTTTCATTTGCCATCTTGATCTCTATAGTCAACCTCTGTTTTGACTAGAAGTTTATCTGTTTATGTTAACAGTTGAGATCATTTGACGAGTTAAGCAAAGTATTGTTTAGAGCTCATAGTTTGAATTTATATTATCATATTCATTTAATGAAGAGTATAGACAATAGGATTGAGGTGGCAAAGACTTGTTCTTTAGCTACTCTCCTTACGAGCACATAATATCATCAATCAATATGTTGGAATAGTGTCGTGCACCGTGAGTTCTTATCGGCATCCTCTCTGTAGTATTGCTCCTCTGTGGCGATTCGGTTGATCTTTGCATATATATATATATATATATATATATATATATATATATATATATATTTGCGATGCTAGTTGATACCTTGATCCGTATTAGTTCTGATTTACGAATCTATCTTGAAGATATTGCAAATTGATCGGTGGGCTTTGTTGACATGCTCTGTGATGAACTACTGTCTTATCTTGAGATTGAATGTGATAGTTAGTTCATACTTGAGCTCTATTGTATTACTTATTCTTGTCAATATGATGTCTTGTTAATTGGTTACTTCGGTTGAGCTCATAGTTCTATTGCAAATTGATCGATTCTATTGACTAGTTTGTGATTCTTCTAGTAGTGCTCATGAGCTCATTCAACTTTTCATTTGCCATCTTGATCTCTATAGTCAACCTCTGTTTGACTAGAAGTTTAATGTTTTTAGTTATGATTGAGATCATTTGACATTAAGCAAACTATTGTTTAGAGCTCATAGTTTGAATTTATATTATCATATTCATTTAATGAAGAGTATAGACAATAGGATTGAGATGGCAAAGACTTGTTCTTTAGCTACTCTCCTACGAGAGCACATAATATCATCAATCAATATCTTGGAATAGTGTCAGCGTACCTTTGTTAATCTCTAGACCTTTTATTGGTGAGAGTTTAATCGAGCCGGTTCTTATTAAGAACCGTCTATGATTCCTTGCATTTCCTTAGAAGCTGATGGATTAAGGAGTGTTAAATTCTTTAGGAATTATGCTTTAATGCTAATTAATTTTGTTGGGATTAATTCTGAAATTTTACAACAATCCAAAAAGAAAGTTTTACTTGATTCTATTTTGTTTCTATGTTGAGATTAAACCTTTGCTTAGCATTTCCTTAAATCGATCATTTTACTTGATTCTAGTTCTATGTCTTCATTAAAGGCTAGTCTTACGTACATGAAGCATTAAACCTTTGCTTAGCATTTTCTTCGTCGATCTGACACACTTGAGTGTACCTTTGCTTCGTGCCAATCCTCCACGGCACAAAGCAAATGGTACACTCCAAAGGTGTCGAGCTCAATAAGTAGGCTCGGGCAAAGATTTGTATCACTAGTTTCTATCTATACAAAGATCACAAGAAAGCTAGTGGATTAAGGAGTGTTAGGAGTGTTAGAATAGAAATTTGGTGGATTAAGGAGTGTTAGGAATGTTAGTAGTCTGTATGAGCTCATTCAACTTTTCATTTGCCATCTTCATCTCTATAGTCAACCTCTGTACTTCTTCCTGAGATTAATTGTTTCATATTTATGCTAGAATTAATTATGATTATTTGCTAATATTGCACATGTTGAGCATATTATTAAGTTTAAATGTATATGTTAATTTGGGACACTTGCAATAAATTTTATTGCATATGTAACTTATATAGATAGCAAGTGGCGAGATGGCGAGGCACTGCTTCGCCGTAGATGGAAGAGGCGCCAACACCGCCGCATGAGATGGAAGAGGCACCGGCGAGGCCGCCAACACCGACGCCATGAGATGGAAGAAGCACAAGCGAGGCCGCCAACACCGACGCCGCAGATGGAAGAGGCGCCGAAGCGAGGCCGCCAATCCTTGTCGGCGATAATGACAGGCGAGATGGCGGAGGACAATCGAAAATGCCTTTGGGCCGTGGGTCATCACGAAGTCGATGACTTTGGGCTCCCTCTGAGTCCCAAGAGATCGGCAGCAGATTCTCGACCATCTGCGGGATAGTTGGAAGAGCGGGTCCTATCACCACACCAAGGTGAAAGGACTGACGAAAAGAAGTGAAAAGCGGCTGTGGGCCAGAACTTTCAGAGAAGTTCACTATTCCAAGCGAGCGTGGCACGCATGCGATGAGCAGCGATGCTCACGATGGATAAATCGTGGAGGACCTTCAAGAGCATTCTTGTCACGAAATGCGTGAACACGGGTCGGGCGCCCTTACATGATATAGATTCTTGGCGGGAAGCATGGGACACCTTTGTGGCTATGGCAGCGGCCAAATTTAAGGAGCAAAGTCGGCGCACAAAGCTCTCTGAACCTGAAACACTCACCGCCGCGGACTTCGGCACTTGACAGTGCAGCGGTAAATCTGAGAATGGGCGTGGAGGCAGAACCCGTTTCTGATGTCCTGACACCAGCGTTCCCTAAAATTTGGTTAAGCGAGGGCAAAATTCTTGTCTTGGGCAGCATCTCTTTCCAAACCCGCCAGACGTGAAGTGTCCCAATGTGTGGTAAATATGTCGAACTACCTAGTTAATAAGTTCCATAACTTCATAGTGTCTATAATAACATGATGACCTCTTGCGGCGTGACTTGATTGCCCAAGCTTCCCAAGGCTCATTCCATGCGAGACGAGGAGAAGGATATACTATCTCTGACCTTGGGAAACAAGGAGCACCGAATCGCCTGCGAGGCCTTGGGGTTAATGTACCTTGGAGTCATGGATTAGCGGACGACTCTGCGCGTATAGGAGTAGGAAGAGATCCAAGGCGAACACGACGACGGTTGAGTGCAGATGATTACTAACAAATTTGAAGAAAAGATAGCAGAATTGCGAGGTCAAATGGAATACTCTGAGCCGTTGATCGCATAACCGCCCGTTAATCGGGAGGTACTCCTCCTCGGCGTCGGAATGGCGTCGCATCATATAATTCTGAACATGGCGACGTCCGAGTGCCGATAGGCGACATCCGATTCCGATAGAGCGACATCAAGGTAGCGTACATCTATGGAATGCACCAAAGATAAACCTATAGGATGCCTTAGCTAATTGCGTGTCGTTTTATAGGAGCGGCGTCGTGCAAGCTCCAAGTGAGGATGGATGGGTCCCTTTGTATTGAGGTTGCGCAGGATGGTGTATCCAAGGAGGAAGAGGCGGCTGACAGCGGTGCCCGGTGGCAGGTTACGCCAAGGTCGGTGGATATGGTACATGTTAATTTCCGAGCCATCCCGCTGAAGATTCGCCCGAACGAAGAGATCATAACACTAGGGGATGCCGTCCTCTCTTTTATCCAGTGGCCCAAGAACAACATCGCCCTGGACCCAACAGTGACGCGATCTGGACACAACCATTCCTCTCCAGCGGGACCCTCGGTGACTCCACCTCATGTTTAGCCTCGGAAGGCCACCTCTTGATTCCGTGGAGAAAACGCGAAAGAACAAAGAAAAGCGTGCTGACGTGTCGGTTCCCGAAGTCGTCTCACAAAAAGACGCTACCAATCGCTAAGGCCAAATCAAAATCAACGAGCGTTAAGCGCCTCCCAAGTCCGGAAGTCCGCGATACAGGAACTACATCATCGAAAAACCGTTGTGCACCGACGCAGTATTTATGCATCTTTGGATATGCTTGTCGAGCTTTGCATGCAGTACTTGGACAAGACCCAAAAGAAGGGTGCGATCTTTGGAATCACCGTCGAGAACGAGGACAAGCATTTCTTCAGCGGGACAAAATGCCGTCGTGAGGCTTCAACGACTTATATGAACTATTCAACCTTGTTGGCCTCGGCGTCTCGCTTCTATGATGTTGGACACTATAAGTGTGTACAATCAAGTTCTACATTCATGTAATACCGATAAATATCACAACTCATTGCTTATGTATAGATACATCTTTGCAAAATGTCAGGAATGGAAAGAACCGTGGGTTTCCTCGACCCACACGTGGTATCGTTGCAAACCATCCATGAAAACTCGTCCTTCGTCGAGAAATACATAACGAGGTCATTGCTTCGTCAGATGAACATGAAGTACATAGTGGTGCCCTACAACTAGGGGTAAGTGTCACTACTTGCTATACAAATTTCATTTGTACTTTATCTGTGACACGAACTTAGGTTTAATGACTATAGCGACATACATGAGTAGGTACTACTGGATCCTTTTAGTTATTATACCTAAGAGGAACCATGTGATATACCTTGATTCCCTAAACCGCAACAAGCCGACTTGACATTCTAAGAGGAATACTCAAGAGGTATGCTCATTTCCTCCTTACATAACTCTATTGTAATCTTCATTTGTTTGAAATGGCGAGGATAACTTTTTGAATCATATGTAGGTCGTTCATCAATTATGTTGCCAACAAAGGAATATACAATGAAAAAGCCCTAACTAACACACAGGATGGATTTTTCGATGCAGCTACAACACAATAATCCTATATCATACTTCAGAATAGCAGCGTCTCGGTCGACTATAACTATATATGTAATTCTATTTTTGCAATGCATGACAAAAAGATGATGAGTTATGTGCAATCTATATGCGCTATCATATCAGACTAATCCTTAGAGCTAGGAAGAAGGATCACGAGGTTTGTCAATCTCAAAATAATTATTTCCTAATTATAAATTTAAATATATATAGCTTACCACTTTACTCTTGGTAGCGGCAGGTCTTGCATTTACAATGTGATTCACTCGTTGCGGAAGAGATCAAGGACATTGAGGAAGCTCGCACCTTTATCAACACGAAATCATTAACGACAATGGAGAGTTTCACTCCGTCGCCAACAGAGAAACATCACCCGTCGACACCTCTCAACGTAAACAATTGTAATCCGGTTTGTAACTATAGCGACAATACTTGAACAAATCACGATCTTTTGTAATTTATTTTGAGTAATGATCACTTTGAGTTGTCAACAATTGATTATCTCGATGAATCATTTTTGTGCATGCTTGAATCTGTTTTGTGCATGCTTGTTTTCGAGAGGGCATGGCTAGCAATTCTGAGGCTAGCCAGGAAAAATAGCAAAATTGTGGTCGGGGTGTGAGCTATCACGAGCGGTTTTTGTTAAAACCATGCAGTGAAGGAAGTATCCAGAGCGGTTTCTACTAAAAACCAAATGCGTGATACAATATCCTGAACCGTTATAAAAAAAACCATCGTGATCGCGCATATCACGAGCGGTTCTCATCAAAAGCCGTGCGTGATATTCACAAATCACGAGCGGTTTTATTTAGAACCGTCGTGATATTCACATATCCTGAAGGTTTTAGTCCAAAGCATGCGTGATACTAGCCTTCATAGATGGTTTTTTAGTAAAGCGGTTTGTGATATTGCGTGCGTGATAATGGCACATTATCGAGACAAACAAACATAGGCGGTTGAAGCAAATGCGTGATGATAACGATTCGAACCGTGCGTGATGTGGCTTCTGTAGTAGTGGAAAAAAGAAGGAGAGGAGAAGGAGAAGAGGAGGAGAATTCATTTGTGAGGTAAGTTTGATTTATTTTGTAGTGTATTGTTTTAGTAGGTAAATAGTTTATTTAGTTAAAATAGTTGATGAGGATTAAAACCTCTCGTATTAATTTAAATACATAAAAGACCATCGTCTTCATGGTGCGTAACCCTAAGGCTAACGACCTCCTTTGTCGTAAGGATTCAGAGGTTACGATGGGTACCACAGTCGAACTAGGCTTCGACCAAGGAGCTTTTTCGGAAAAGCTATGAGCAGGCACCCTTAGCTTGTATGCCGAATGGAACATGTGCAAAACATTCCATACCATTACGTTGATATAACAAGACTACGCTTAATAAACCACCTTATGGTTAAGCTTCTCACAAGCACTTAACACGCAGGTAGTTAACCGCCGTTAACTACCTTGAACCTCGACCGATCGTAACGTTTCATCGGGGCGCCTTCTCCGAGAATAGCTTGCGTCTCTTGAGAGTTATTTAATGGTGGAGCCTTGAGAAGGCGAGGGACAAAGCGAAACAACGACAAACAACGAAGACACACAAAGCAAGGCAACTCGAAGCCAAAGCGGTAGCATTCAATACATTGATTGTAATTAGAGATAGTCCCTAGTCGGGTCTTGTAATCGATTCATATTAATAAAGAGCAGCCCCCATTCTCTTCGGGATACTCCGTCATTTTCCTCTTTTTATTTTAAGTAAGATCGGCGACTTCGATAAATCGAAACCGGTGGCGCCGTCCGTGGGGAAGAAGGCGTAAGTTTCTGAAGAAACTCTTCGCTCATACAAACAAATCGCCCAAATTCCTGCAATCGCTAAATGCGAAGATGCCCAGAGTTTGGAATGAGGAAATTGGTTCGACTTGGCGGACTCGCCGACCTCGATATGGAAGGATGCATCCGTGCCATGGAGGAAAATGGCGATCATCCTCCTCTTCCTCCTCCGCGGGCTCTGCGTCGCGACGATAGCGAGATCGACCAGATGGGCGGATGCGCCACCATTACCGTGGCGCAATCGGGAAGAACCAGCCATTCGATCAGCTCGGAATGTCGGGGCGTCTTCAAGCCGGTCTTTTCGGCCCAGCAAAGCAGTGAAGAAATTTCAGCACCACTACTCGAAAATCTCTATACCCTCGATGAAATCATGGTGAAAGATATTCTCCTCGACCACGGCAATTCGAGTCAGCCGACATCTGTAGCGGTGTCGATGAAGCCTCCAGTTTGTAGGCCATGTGGGGATGATCACGCTCGACGCATCTGATCGGCGATCTGCGAATCAGTGAGAGACCTCGGAGGTGCTCATTTCCGACCGCTCTCCGTCGTGGAAACTTCGGTAGAAACAGCGAAGCTCTCCATTAGTTACGATGGAAGCTCATCGGAAGATCGTCTTTGGAGCCACGAAGTCAACGTGATCGGAGATGAGAATCAAGATACCCAGCATGGTCCTACATTCTCTACCACGCCATCACGTGCTATTAGAGATGATCCGAGCTATCGAGCACCAACCACGGAGTCCACGGATGATCGGCGTCCATCAATTAACTACTTTGGTGTTGCCCATAGAATAGCGATAGGATAGATCAAATCCGAAGGTCGGGGAAGGTTTAGGTCTGCGTACACCTCGACCGATATGAACCCCTGAGACCTTCGATGGCTTCTAAAACTTACGGCGTGTTCAAGATATGTTAAATAATTACGATCCTACTTTAGCGAAACTCTAGGCTTTGTGCGACTTGTAGGTCAAGTATCTGAAATTCTCCAGCAGACCATGCGGCGCCGCGAGCGTGTCGGGGAGCAAAGGGTTTCGAGTCAAACTATGACTTCATCCAGTGTTCCTCCCTCGGAGGGACAACATGGTCATGCTAGGAACAATCGATACCAAGGCCTCCTCGGCGATTCCGACCAAGGAGTCATGAGGAGAAAGGTTATTCAGAAACCACTCCCCATCACGTTGAGAAGAACCACGCTTGGACTGGCGATCTCC